>JAPMOB010227627.1:2711-26694 GCA_029875015.1 Lepomis gibbosus
GTGTTCGGCCACACCACGTCCACAGTGAATTATGTTCACACAGACACGGTCCCCAGACGATGAGTCCTCAAAGCCGGTTGCCATTTCTGGCTGTTAGTGAAATATCTCAACAGCTATTGGACAGACTGCCAAGAAATACGGTGCAAACAATTCATGGTGCCCAGACAATGAATCCTAATGACTTCAGTGATCCTATGACGTCCGATTGGTCCAGTTACCTTGTGATGTCATAGACTAGCAGTGCTCCCGCCGCTCCTCTGTAGTAGGACCTAGTGATGGACCGGAACGACTCCTGACCAGCCTGCAGAAACACATAAATATATTAATAAACAGAAATTGAAATTTGAATAATTCAACCGACCACAGACGACTTGTGATCCCTCGCTTTCCCTAACAGCCCCGATCCTGCTGGAGTCTGGCTATACAGGCCTCATCCTTCCAGTCCTACCCCCCACCCCCGGTTATCTACCAGCCCCATACATGTTACATGCACCAGTCCTGATTCTTCAGCAGAGTCCGGCTCCTGGTTTTCAGTCAGCTGGGGCGAGGACAGGACTGAGCAGAGCCTGTAACTGGATACAATGGAGTTCTCTCTCTTTATCTGGAAACAATCCCTTTCTTTCTCTCTGCTCGTGTGTCTAATAACCTCCCAGCTTCCGTGTTTATGAACAACACGAAGGACGCATCAGCTGAGGCGTCATATGGATTAAACCTGTAGCTTATATGCAGGTCACCTTGTTTGTTCACACCCCCCCCGTTGTTTCACCTCCACCGTCTCTCCCTTGCATCGCTCATCTTTTCATTCTGTCTCTATGAATCTCCGGGCCTCGCCTCTTTGCATCACTCCTTTCACCATCTAGCGTTCTTACCACCCCTCCCTGTCATGTCTATTCATCCTCTGTCTCCATTCGACGTACAGTAACAATGTTGTCTGTGTTTCGTCCTGGCCAGAGCAGAAGACAAAACAGCGCTCTATCCTAGCAGCTGCAGCCCTGTGACCTCATCTGAAAAACCAGACAGCCAGTCAGAAACACAGCCAGCCGGTGAATCATCCAGAAAGTCAGAGGACCAGGCTGCCAGTTTATCACCCAGGAACCCAGTCAGTTGGTCCACGAAGCAGTCACTCACTGAGTGTTAGACGGCTGGACACCCGTTCGAATGGGCATTCGTTTTGACAGCCAGAGAAGCAGTCGGTGAACCAAACAGCCAGTTAGATGGGTCACCAGAACAATCAGTCATTCAGGGAGCAGTCAACCAGTACAGTAATGCTATTAGTGAATAAATGATAAATAAGGGTGAAGACAGGGAACGCTGTGTCTGTCTGCCATCTGGCCTGTGTGCACAAACACACATACACTCTTCATATGGCATGTGCAGCTCACACAGTGATTCGACTGGTTTCGCTTCCTATTTGTTGGTGTATATTTCAAGTCGAGTGTCCAGTCAGGGAGCCCTGCTGGTTGTCTTTGACCAACTAACCAGGGACTCTATGACACCTGGAGGTGAAGGCAATGGTGGTAGGATAGAAAACGTGCAGCAGCCTGAGCTTAGAGAAGCCGGACTGACATTTCCTCTCACTGCTCCTCTCATGCTTGGAGTTGTTTTTTTCCCCACGGAGCTCTAGCTCCACCTGCTGGTCAACTGGTTAACTGCATGTACAAAAAAAAAAACAGTGCACTGACCCAGGAGCTGAGAGAGAGACCTGGAAAAAGGACGCAATGTTCTAACTTGAGGTGCTCAGATGGATTGGCCACCATATTGTTATGTTATGGTGCTACTTGCTGGTTCATTATGTAGACATAAAATAAAACCAACAAAGCATATGAACTTGTCTGAGCAATGTATTTTGTATTTGTGTTGAAGACATGACGTTCGCATTAATCAAGTTTCCCATCAGCACTGAACATGTCACATAAATAGGCACTTGATTACGGTACTATGTTTTCCTGACGGTTTATAACAAGTAAGCCGTCTTGTCATCTAACCGAGATTAAAGTATACTGTTTTTGACTAATTCATTCCAGATCCCTTGGTTATCAGAGTACATAATGAAGCATGTATTCCAAGCTCAAAATCAGCCTTCTGAAGGTCACATTTAAAATTAAATAAAGCTTTTTTCTTAAATAATTGGTCATTATAGATGCCATTTCAGAGACTTCTATACAGGGCTTGAAATAAGCACCCGCCGCCCGCCAAATAAGGGTAGATTGTTTGCATTGATGGGTGAAATCGTCGGGCAATCCGCCACTTTGGGACAGGGAAAACGCTCAACAGAAAGACACATGTCGTAAAGTAACGGCGGGAATCCACTGTCTACGGCACGTTACGGCTGCTCCACGGTTTTGATGCGTCCATAGCCCGGAGTCAAAGTCCACTGGAAGCGTCTCAGGAGCGTGCAGCCTGCCCCACGTTATTGACTTGTTATTTGTCATTTTCTTCTTCACAGCTCTATGTGACCCGTTTCATTCTGTCAACTTCAGGCTGCATTTCAGAATCAGAGCGTTTTGCCGGCCTGGTTTTGATGATACGTTTACATTTTGTTGATTTGGTAACCAGTGTTTGTTAAATAGGATTTAACCGTGTTTATTGTTGTTTTACGATCGGGAGTCTCCACAGGGAGTTTTATTTTGAAAATTGATCCTCTCTGCCGTTCTGTGTCTGACTTCCTGCCCGGTTTGATCTGCTCTGTGTTGCTTGACGCAGGTCGTGGCAAAAACAGACCTTATGCCTGTTCTCTGCGGTGCGGAGAGCCGCTTCTGAGACGCACTGCAGCTGCAGCTGGCGGACTCACGAGCATTGACTTTAATGGCCGCGATTAGCTCCGGCATCCGCGCCGTAGACGGAGTCAGGGGATTTTAGCGGTAAGAGTATTGTGGTGATCGCCGCACACGCCTGCGTCATACACAAGAAGAAAGAACCAAAACTAAAGAGGCGTCACTTTGTTTTATTCTTGTTGGCAAACTTTTGTGTTGAAGCTGAGAGATTTATGTTGACATATGGACTCTTGTGGAGCTTTGAACTGAGATAAGGACCCATTCATTGGTGGTTGAACTGTGGGTTTAGCAATGATGGTTTAATACACTGTGGTAAACTTTGTGTTTCATGCCGTCCCTAAGATATTATTTCAGGCCGTGACTTGACTCTGAAATTATCTTTCCGTGAAATTATTATTAACTGCGATACTCCTCCATGACTCATCCGGCAACCCATTTTAGTCTTCCCCTTTTAAATCTGCTTCCTTCTTATGATGGCTGACATCCCGCAAAACTCCTATTAAGCGCCTAGTCCCAATTAGGCACCTGTCCTTCTGACTGGCTGGGTGTGGCTACACATTTTAACAAATAAAGGCAGGTCTCAATCAGAAGCCTGGTCCGGTTTTCATAGGAATTTCTAGGATGTGTAAAACCTCTTAAAGCCCACCAGGTCCCGTGCTTGTGCTATTACTAAGCAGCTTAGAGCGTGCATACAAATACAAATATTTAAACTTATGGAAATGCTACATACAGTTAGATTGGATAGATTTTCCCCTATTTAATTAGATTATTTTACGTAAACATGAGCACCAAAGTATTATTTCATCAGATTTACCGGCATGGTAAGGGCCTGTCCCCAATTTGGGCAGGGTCTGTGATTTAAGCAAATAAAAGCCCAAGCTCTTATTTCAAGTTTTACAGTATATGCAGTAATAATAATATATTGATCGTGACTCTTTAATTGAAAGATAGGTTGCTAAGTGAGGGAGTATTTGTCATGTGCTGAAAGACATGGCTCCTTTTTACATGCATGTAATGTTTTTGTTTAGATATATTGAACACTGAAAGAGAATTTTATTTGAATGTTATTCCTTCATTTATCACCGTACATTTAAAAAGTGGCAGGCAGGGGGTAAAGTTACCTTCAGACCCTGCTTCCGTACATTTACAGCCTCGCATTTAGATCAATCATTAAAGATTTTTTTTTCCACACAAGGGAAGCCTCTTTAAAAACACAATTCAACAGATATATTACCGTATCCCAGATCTGCAGTTTGATCTGTTTGCCATCTATAGTGATCATCCTCGCTCCGAATTCCACACCTAGAAGCACACACACAGAACAACGTGGCATTATTTTCAGGCGTCGTGAAAAGCTCAAAAATAACTGATGATAAGCTTTATTAATCAAGAGTGGAACCTTATATACAATAAAGGGTGATGAACAGAAAATTTTGTACCATCTGCTCACAACCTTTCACTTGTTTTACTCACTTTTTATTATGAAAACACATCACACCTCAATAATCTTGCACTATTTGAAAGGTTTTACATCCAAGCTCATGATCAACAGGTTTTAACAGTAGTTTAGCTATTAAATTCATGCTAAAAATCACACATCTACTCTCAAACAGTCCTGTGGTTAATAAACAAACTGCACCGAGAGTCTGCTCAGAACGGGAGACCTTCCCTTCATCTCACCGCTTTCACACACGCCTAAATGAACCAGCGCCAGAGTTTGTTTTAGCTGTACCGAAACGACATGAAAGCACCCCTCAAACATGTGGTTGGCATTAATGTACTACAATTCTTTACGCTAAATCAGATAGAGCTGTGATAAACAGGGCTTTATGTTGCCACAGCAGGAAGAACGCTAACCCCTAATACAGTTGTATGTGTGGTCTCTTTTCAGAGCTCATTCATAGATCACACAGATAATTTGGCAAGACAGAGATGCCACTAGCCCACTATGACGTCCTAACAGATGCTTATCTGTAGTAATATTAGACAAATATCATACAGAAGTTGAAATGATAACGCAATAAACTATTTAATTGTTATTTAGAAATCTCGAAATAGTTATTTTTATACATTTCAGAAGGCTAAAGGTTATTGACAGCAAGTCAAAAATTTAAGTCTTAATCTTAATAAATCTCATCCACTTTCCTATGATTGAGAAAATACTCATTATTAATAAAGGGTTTACTGTAACAGATGCAGTTTTAATGGTGCAATGTGTAAGTTTTAGCGACATCTAGTGGTGAGGGTTGTGAATTGCAACCAGCGGCTCACGATGTATTCATGTGCTCCTCGGATGGTCCCATTTCCAGGGGTGTGAAGCCGTTCTTTAGTGTGCGTTCATGTGCTCTTGAAGAGGTGGTATTCTGCTTTTAGGCTTTTTCCCTCGTCTTTAAGTCCAGCCCAAAGGGAGTTCCCGTCTCCCACAGAAAACGCTGCTCTGACCTGCCTGAAAACAGCTCGTACGTGTCATAACGGCTACTCCGACACGCCCTCAAAAACAGCTGTAAAACTTTATGGATGAAAGATCCTTTTGTAACAGATTAATAACTCACCGCTCTGAAACTCTTGCTCCAGTCCATGTTGCCAAGCTGGTCGGCAACATGTAGCCTACAGCTACTTAACAAGGAACTGTGCAACTTCCAACAAAGATAATTTAGAGACAAGATGTATCACTCCATAGCTAAAACGAAGCCTTGAACACTGGGTGAAAAAGGAGCTGCAGCAATGTGCAGCATGACAAAAAATACCGTGTTTTCTGGTACAACCCCTAAATAGAATTTTGAATCTGAAAATGAGCAGAATACCACCTCTTTAAGTCTGAATGTGGAATCAACAGGGACGCTACTACAAAGATGTGTTGGATTAACAGCATCAGAGCATTTAAACAACACGCAGACACCCAGTTCACTCTGCATGGACGGCAAACTAAGCATTTATTTTCTTACTTCTAACAAATTAGACAACGACTACTGCTACTACGCTCCTTCTTCTTCTTGCCCTCTGTAGCCGTTTGACCCTGTGGGCTACTGTAGAAACATGGAGGCGCAACGCGGTGACCTCTATGTAAGAGGACCCGCGGTGTATGTAGATAGAAATGTCTCATTCTAAGGTAATAAAACTCACCACTAAATATAGTTATGGATATTATATTGCATTTCTGTCAATATATCAGAAATATTACACACTGGACCCTTAAGAGTGGTCTTATTTATAGACATCAGATGCAATAATTAACTATTTTTATAGAGTTAAATAGGATTTTGATCTGTCTGAATGTTAGGACTATAGTAAGCTCAACATGATCTTTTACCGCAATAAAAGGTTGATGAAGAACTCGCTGCAGCTAATTACTTTTAATTAGCCTGTTAGCACCAGCTCTACTGATTTTCCACTGCTTTCTAACAAGAGCTGTGTGTGTGTATAATTAGTAAATGCTAAACTATGATGATATTTTACACTTTTAAATGAACATAATTCCAGCAATGATCTAGCTTTTACTGTGTTGAGGACAGGAGCTCTTACCGATAGTGAGGTCGTGAACCGGCTGAAACCTCTTGTCTGTGAACTGTAGTAATAGACATGACTTCCCCACACCTGAAAAGCAAAACACAACACATTAGAGATGGTCTAATGTAGCGAGGATGGAAGAGTGATAATAAACAGCATTTGATGAGAATTAAAATACCACACATTACGTACCAACATCATTATAAAATCAATTATTTTTCCTAGCTCTGAACTCCCACACAGCGCAGAGACGTACCGCTGTTTGTAGGTGACAACACTCTGCAGGAAGTTACAATAATTAACATCTTATTCATGTTATTCTTTAATATCTAATGGGGCGATACTGGAGTCATCTTCCAGGTCAAACAACCCCAGCAGGGACTTTCTTACACATTCATTTTCCAACATGTCTTCAGCCAGCTCAGTTAACCTGAACACACTGTTAACAAACTAACTAGCCAGCTGGTGTCCTTGTATGTGTGATGCCACTGTTGTTTTTCCAAAAGGGCACTGGTGAATCTGCTTGTTATTAACAGTCCTCTAACACCTATGACTTCTGTCAAATAACAGATCCACAGACACTCAGATGGACTAAGGCTACAGTCATGTCATGAGGTTTCCTTACCGCATGCTAAGCAACGCTGTGGGGTTAGATTAGAAACACACAAAACATGTTTGGTGGCGCTGCAACCCTGTTGCACCCTCAGCCAGTGTATGAAGGGAAGGTCTATACCAGAGGTCACTAATAGGCGGACCGTGGTCCGGATCCAGCCTCTGTTTTCTCCGGACCGCCGACTTACAGCCGATTTATTAATGAGACTTACGACCTCGTAACGGAGCGTTTCTATTTTACCCCGCGCAGCTTCTCTAGCATTTACTGTCCTGGTTTAGCTGCCCAGGAAACTCACAGACAAATCGAAGTGCTCCAATCGTCTCATGTGACGCTGCTCAGCCAATCAAATCTGTGCATTCTGATGCTTGCGAGTCGTCAGGTTTGAGGACTTCGTTTTGGAAACACACACGAATTGAGGAGACGAAAGGGAAAAGAGATTTCACAAGGCTTTAAATCGAGAATGTAAAGATTCTTACATGTACATTCCTCCCACGGGACGTTCAGAACCAGAATATCTCATAGATCTCCAAAGCTAGCTGGCAGGACAAACTACAGCTCACGTTTCTTACTGAACAAGAGAAAGTAGGAAAGTGGTAGCTCTATAAGAGGGAATGAAAGAGAAGAGGAGGCGTTACAGCTGCTTGACTGTCTTTATTTGTAAAGATGATTCATTTCCTTTACTAAAAATTGGGCACTTTATTTTAGTTTACTTAAATTTAGAGTAATTATTATTTATTATCCCTCCAGTTTGATGTAAAAACTGAAATATTATTTGATTTGACAGTCCGATGTTGACTAAAAACATAGGTTGATACAACTATACATTATAGTACTGAATGATTACGCAGGGTAGTCGTTTTGCTTTGGGAAATTTTCTCTAACTGGACCTCTTTGACTTCTGATTGAATACCCCTGGTATATACTAAACACCCACAAAACAAAAAGGTTTCATTATCAGTAAACCTAATGTGATTACTAAAAGCGAAACAGCAATGTTTTACAGTCATTTGTTACTGGGAATATGTACCACACCAAATTAAGCTTTTAAAAGATAATTCATACCCCTTTCAGTATAAGGATAAGTTATATATTAATATATCTTAATAAGGTTAAATAAGGTTAAATTATCTTTATAATTACCTGTATTTTGAAAAGACTCCTTCCTAATGGGCAGCAAATCCAACATAAGAGAAATGACTATATGCTTTCTAAAGCTCAGTCAAAGCCAATATGAGGATTCAGCAGTTTAAGTTAGATAATTCAAGTGGGTGTTATTTATCTAAAAATCAGTGTGGGGAAGAGCTGACACTATAAATCTATCAACAGTAACGTTAACATTAGCATTTTGATAACTGATCAACAATTCAAACATTCTGCTTCTCAAAGGTTTATTTTGCTGTTGGTTGGAAAAAGTCATCTGAAGACTATACGATAAGCTGCAGGATTAGTAGAGGGATTGTAACAAAAAGAGGACTTCTTGTAAAATGATCACTGTATTTGGTCTTGTTATAGTTTTGGCTGAATATGAATACATTTTGCAAATAAAGACTTTTGTCACCTGGCTTCTACAGGAGGTGTAGGAACAGCAAGCAATAACTCTTTAAATGCGTCGTACTGTACAAAAGGTTTCAGGTGTGGAAAATAAACGCTGTGAAGTAAGAATGCTTTCAAAAATAGACGTGTTAACAGATGCTGTTTATCAGTTGACAAAATGTCTGGGAGTATTTAGTCCCTTCTATTGCCAGCAGCTCAGCTTTTACTTTAATTAAAAAGAACAACAAACACCCCGGTGAAATGTCAGGGAGGTATGAAAAAATACACGCTGCCAAAGCCTAGAGTGTAGTAACAAGACAAGATTTGAAAATGTGTTATAAAAGCAAAGATGCATCAATTTACTTGATAAAAGAGGACTGAAAGAAAAGTAATCCATCAAGGCATTCGGCCGTCCAAGCAGTCCTGCTGCTGACTGCCCTGCATTCACCTTTAAGACTAATGTACTTGCTTGAGAAATAATGTTTCAATGTCTATCTGAGACAAAATGTTTTTGTTAGTATGAATCATCTTCACCTCAATCCAATATAAGAGTGCTTCCATTTTAAATGTGCAGCTTTTAAGAAAGGCCAAGAGATAATTTATTATATGCTTATTTTGCAGACTTTGGGTTGATGCTAGGATGAGCATTCAGAGGCTTGAGGTTAGGGGGGGGGCGGATTTAACTATGCATGCGTGGGAGGAGGGGGAGGGTGAGAAGAAGAGTATGCTAATCAGGTAGGGAGAAAGCCAAACTGAGATGCATTCAAGGAGGCGACAGAGAGGGACGCCGTCGTCCTCCGTCATGGTTTCCAAGCGTTACCATTACCAGGCAGCGCCGTTGCTGGGCAGGCATTGCGAGATGATGACGATAAGAGATGGCGGAAAGTACGGAGGGATCACGAGGAGGGCAGTTATATAGAGTTGTAACAATCGTCACCTCCAATCACACTTGTCAGACACCTGCTTACAATCCACTCTCAAACTGCCAATCGCTAACATTAAGGAAACATTTAATTTGCTTTATTTTTTCCCAATTAGCTAAATGAGTCACAAAACAACTAACGGAAGAGCTTCTCTATTCTAGCAAAGAGGTATTAGCGTGATGCCTGCGGCGCAGAGCATGAACTTTCTGCTCACAATCAAAACATGCTGTGCCTTCAAATGGTGAGAGCGGCTTCAATCATGGTCATAATTAGCGGAGAACTACGCAAACCCGCCGATCAGCCACAACATTATGACCACTGAGAGGTGAAGTGAATAACACTGATTATCTCGTTACCATGGCACCTGTCAGTGGGTGGGTTATATTAGGCAGCAAGTGAATATTGTGTGTCCTCAGCGTTGGTGTGCTAGAAGCAGGAGAAATGGGCAGCTTCAGGATTTGAGCAACTATGACAACGGCCAACTGGCGAAGGCTAGACGACCGGGTCAGAGCATCTCCAAAATGCTCTGCAGTGGCCAGTACCTATCAGAACTGGTCCAAGGAAGAAGAAGCTGGACAAGGCTCAATGATGCACCTGGGGAGCGGAGGCTGGCCCCACGTGATCCGACCCAACAGACGAGCTACTGTAGGACAAATAGATGCTGGTGCTGATAGAAAGGTGTCAGAACACACGGTAGCCACAGACCAGTCAGGGTGCCCATGCTGACCCCTGTCCAAGCGCCTACAACGGGCACATGAGCATCAGAACTGGACCGTGGAGCAATGCAAGAAGGTGGTCTTGTCTCATAAATCACGTTTTACATCTTGATTTTACATCTTGAGGACGGCCCGGTGAATCCGTGTTTGATTCGTCCTTTCATTATTTCATTTTTAAAACCGGACAAACAGAAAAAACAAGTCGTTTTTTGTTTTTCTGTTTTAAAAAAAATATTGATTTTGATATTTAATGAGTTCGATTTGTGTAGATTTGTGTTACACTTGATAAAGCTGCAGCAGATACACTTTGGCGATGGCGGTGCCTGATTTAATGCTGCGGAGAGGCTCCAGTTGCACTAACACATGGATTATGCGTAAAATTAGGAGCTCAGACTTCATCGAGCCAGAGGAATCGACCACTGACCTTCCAGTGCGCCGGTTCCACTGCCAACACAGCCCACAGTAAGGTGAACGAAGGGGGAGCTGGGGGCTGGAGCGTACAGGGCGAGGGAGAGTAGGTCGCACCCTGGCCTTAGAAAAAAACCTTGATAAACATATTTGGGTATTTTCTTAGATCGCTCAGGTAACCAGCTGCTTCGGATCAGCACAAAACAAAATGCTCCCTTGATGCTGACGTAGAATTCAGAGTGTTCGAGGCTCTGTAGTGCTCACTCCTACAATCATATTCACTACAGGTGATATGAGATGCAATGCGACCTGAAAACAAATAGCCATATATAAAGTTAAATATAAAACTATTTAGCCTAATATTGTTTCCTGATTCAAAGGTCCTGGACGTCCTTTCAATTCAATTCAAATTAGCTTGTATAAGCAGCAATATTGCCAAAGCTACATAAGGACAATTAATTTAATTCATTTCATTAGCTGAGGAAATAAAACAGCAAAAGTTGTGTTTGTGTGTGTTAATACAAAATAAAATAATAAAAAGAAAATGAAAATATATTGAATTAAAAAAAATATATAAAACAGTAAGTATGTGTGCATGTTAAATAATATATTAATAATTAAAATAAACTAAGTAAATGACACAGTAACTTGTGTTAAAAAAAAAATACAAAAATTGAAGAATTTCACCCTAATCATGTTCTAACTCAGTCTTTTCTGTTAAATCTGCCTTTACCGTCACAAACGGAGCTACAGGGCTTCCCCCACAGCATTGACCTGTGACGCTATAGGGACCCCCAATGTGTTACAAACACTGATAGGCCTTAACCATGTGTCCATATGTGCAGGGATCCAACAGCGGCCAAAGACAGAACAAAACACAGCTTCTTTGTTTTCCGTTTGGGTTTAAAACAGAAAAACAAAACAGATGTCTGTTATTTGGTTTTCCTTTTTTCCATTTTGGTTTTAAAACAGATTGGTTCCGATTTGGTTTTGAGACGAAATAATGAAAGAACGAACCATACTCGGAGACACCCCTTCAAATCAGTTATCAGCACGCATGTCAGGAATAGCTATGTTACAGAGGTTTGTCGAGGTTAGCACGCTGTTCATAGCTCCTAATCAATATCTGTCGCTTACCTGGCGACCTCATGGCACCAGGATGCATTATGGGTAGAAGGCGAACCGACGGAGGCAGTGCGATGTTTTATGCAAAGCTCCGCTAGGAAACCTTTGGTCCTGACATTCATGTGGATGTTACTTTGACACGTACCACCTACCTAAGCATTGCTGCAGACGACGCACACCCCATCAGGGAAACGATATAACTGCCACAAAGCAACAATGGTTCAGGAACACAACAACGAGTTTTAGGTGTTGACTTTAGGTGTTGACTCCAGATTCTCCAGATCTGAATTCAATCCAGCATCTGCGGGATGTGCTGGACAAACAAGTCCGATCCATGAAGGCCCCACCTCGCAACTTACAGGACTTAAAGGATCTGCTGCTAAAGTCTTGGTGCCAGAAACCACAGCACACCTTCAGAGGTCTGGTTGAGTCCATGCCCAGATGGGTCAGGGCTGTTGTGGGGCCTACACAATATTTGGCAGGTGGTCATAATGTTATGGCTGATTGGTGAATATTACAGTGCAAGGTCTTTCCTACAGCTTCTGGGTGCGGTAGTATTCCTCACCATACCAGAAGCTCAGAGGTAATCCAAAATGTGCAAAGATGGGCAGTGCTATCAGAAAACAAAAACCCAGTCATGTGACTCATCAGCTGGTTAGAGAACAAGTTGACAGGATGATTGACAGATGGATTAATTAAGCTGCTCTGGCTAAGCAAACACCAGTCTGAATCAATAGATCCGGACCGATGAGATAAGCGCTAGCAAATGTTCTGCCTCCTTCCACTCTACTGTACCATGAGAAGCTTTGACCAAAACTTTAATATTGTGTATTGCGAATCATTGAGAAATCTTAATTGCACAATTACCAAAAACCAAATTCTTAGATTCGACGCTTTGTTTAATCCACATAACTACTTTCGCTGTGGACAAGCGAAAACGGCATGATTTGATGGCGCAAAATGGAGGAAGAGAGAGAAAAAATAGCGAGGGATGGAAAAAAAAAAAAGACAGCCCAGAGAATAAGACAGAACGTCTGGGATCGTTTCAAGCTAAACGAAAACAACAACTCTGTACAGTTTGTCCAACGACAGAACCAGCCAACCACAACAGCACATTGAGAAACGCCTCAGCACCGGAGCAGGAAGCATCCAGTCTACGCATCGAGCCCACAGAGCGGACCAGAAACGCAATCATGAGCCGAGATGAAGGCTGGCAAAGGTAAGGCACAATTCTTTGTTGTAGATGTATAAACGTGCGTTTGTTACTGTTTGTTACTCCATTCCTAATTGTATTTGTCAAAGGCAAACCCTAACATAGCACTGTCGTCCCAGCCAGCACTCAGGTGTGGCTAAAAATACATATAACGCTAATCAATACAATAAACAAAAGAACCAATCCACATTTGTTGGAGCTTCTCTACGGGGTATGTCTACCAGTGCCTTAAAACGCAGTGGGGATTTCAGAGGCCAGACTCTTTAGATGACGTCTTAAGGTGGAAAAAAATCTAGCCTTTCCTATTAAAAGAAAGAGGCATCAATCACCGTCATCATTTTGGCAGGGCGTTACAGAAGGCCAATGAGAAGCAGCTCTGCTCACTTACAGCAGTAACTTGAAGCTTAGCAGGGTCAGCATACTGCACCGCAATCCCTGCTGAGGAATCTGACAGGAAGTTGGCCCAGATGAGCTGTCCTCCTACAGTTAACTACTGAGGTGCATGGCAAGTGAGCTCTAGCCTTCTATACTGACAGTTCGGGACATGGGACATGTGGTACCTGCTTCAAGTCTTGCATCCTCCCTCCTTTCATTATGAAACCACTGTCCCTGTTTAAATGCACAGTAACGCAATCTTAAAATAATTAATCATAACACATTAGTCAGAGTACAGGCTTGTCCGCGAGCCAGATAGCTGATCTGATCTGTACTGAGCCATACCTGCCACACTAGAGGCTCAGTTAAGATTGCTGTTAGCTATTACTAGCGCTTGTTATCACACTGAATAAGAGCCAAGCCCTCTACATGACAAGGAGGAATGCTATGATAGATTAAATACACTGAAAGGGTGACGGTATCACAATCAGGAGCTGAGGATGTCTTACAAGACACACTGACTGGAGGCCAGCATATTTTTTTTAAAGGTCTACTTTGGATTTCAATTCATACATTCAAAGTTTAATATGTATTATTTGTTTAAGTTGTAAGACTTTATTTGAATTGAAAAGCACAATACTAAAGTGGGACTACAAAAAAAATCCTAAATGTATGAATCAAGTTTAGATCATGAGAGCAAGTAAAGAAAAAGTTTGTAGGATGAATTGTTCCACAGTTTTAACAAATGGCTGGTGGAAGTGTAACTACGCCTGCAGGCTCTGAAAGCTTTGTGACAACTGACCCAGCATCATCTGTATCTGAATGGAGAGTTTTAATGTTGAATATTGAATTTAATGAACTGTAGTTATGTCTGTGCTTCTCTTACAATGCACCTCAAGCTTTTTAAAATCCAATCAAACCTCTTTAAAAAGTGTTGAGTCTCTGGAAACGTGTCTATTTTTTCTTTCACAGTCAGTCTGTCTTTCTGCCAACCTGATCTGTGGAGAGGCTGGCAGGAGTCCACTGGCTAAAGACAAAATCCAACCTAAAGCAGAATTCACATTGCCCCCCCCCTCCTATTGACCAGGACAGTTGAATCAATAATTATTTACTTTTACAACTCCCTGATACTGCCTCATCCTATCATCGTAGAGGAGAGTCATGGCACAGTTTCGCAACACTGAAAGGGGTGTTTTGTTTATTCGTACATATTTTTAAAAGTATTATTGACATAAACAGTATTAAAAGGAATAATTTAGATTATAACTTTATAGACTCACCTGTAGCTCAAGGATCTACTAACATATCTGAGGTATACCTCCATGGATCCTCCCTTTTCTTTTAGTCGATTTATGTATCGTAGTTTATCACAGGCGGGGTACTGGCTGCGCTAATTAAATTAAATTGAATTACTGATATGCTCCAACATACAAACTAACTGGCAACCGCTAAGTGGAGGAGGTTTAGTATTCAGAGAGGTGGGGAAGGGGTTTTAATGTCCCGCCCCATCCAGGGGCCGGTTTCACACAGATAGACTTTGACTGTGGCTTAGATATCGGAGATACTCAGACTTTAGACATCAGACCGATGCACAAAGCTCTGAAGACTCTGAATATCTTAAGTAGGACTACACTTCAATGAATTATGGGTAAAATAAGACACTTTTTTTCAAAAATGGCGGATTGAGCAGGCGAATCGAACCACTCAGTGCAGTTTAACCCAGCGGGAAAAATGTGTTTGTTGAAGCAGTGCAAAAGTTATAGGGACATTTTACTGTGGCGGAGAGTGTGGTAACAAAAAGAAATGCTTGATTTGGAAAAAGAAAATTGCGACCACAGTTAAGACAGATCCAAAAACATGGTACAAGATGCCAAAAAAGAAGTATTTAAGTGGAAATATCCTAAAAAGAAAGGAGGCAGGGGTCCGTTCAGTTAATTCATTATTACTGGTGGTTACCAAGGTAACATAAAATATTAGACCTAAGTTAGCCTGGGGGTGAGGAGTCTAATTTCTTTGGTCTAATCTTCTAACTACTCTAACACTATAGACCGGTCTAAAATAGCTTGGTGAATCCGGCCCGAGGCTGCGATTGGTAGGTTTACGAAAAGTGACATTGACGAGCAGATCGACTTTATGAAAAGTTGAACGTGTTTCAACAACAACTGACACAGCTAAATGGCCAGCTAGCCAAACCTAACTTATTCCTATTTAATTATGTCTCTTTTCTGTTACTTTTTTGAAAAACAAAACACCGCAGAGCGACTCGCCCACTGGGATTTCTCCTGATGGGGAACTCCACAGTGCTTTGAATGATTAGCAGCAGGGGTGCAAGTTTACAAAAGGTTGTAGTCTCTACTCGCACAATGTGCTCGTAAATCATTTTCCTGGTCATATGCAGGTGAAATATTCACACTGCAGAGCGCTGCACTGTAGTCGTGCTTATCACAGCATGAGTCAAATGATGAATGAATTTTCCTCTGCACTTACCTCTATCTACACCTGTAGGACAACTAATGCCTAGTGCTGACTACAGGACTGTCAACGCCGGCAGGTCGCTGTGCCGCCCAGACTACACGACTTGTCGTCTTGAACTGGACTCTTGGTGTTTACACTATATGACAGATTGGCGACAGGGGACGACTCGTCTCCAAGACACGTTTTGTCAAGAAAACACACGTGAAAGGTGGCACAGGAAATGACACAAAACAGGAGTTGTTGATTACTATAAACATGATAATTACTAATACAAAGAACGTGTGTGAAAGACTGGATTTGTAAGCAGCAGGGACTTTCTGTGCTACAGAGCGTTGGAGGTGAGTAAAACATGATTTGTAATGGAAAATGAAGCTGCCTAATCTCACAGGATGGATGCTGGATGTCGAGTCGTCCGACAGCTCCAGATATTTATCGTGCTAGAGATCTGACTGGCGTCGGCAAACCTCTCTGATGTGTCACTGAGCAGTTCACACAGAATGATTACCAAGCACAGCTCGATCACTAATTAACCACCGACCACAGCTCAACAACTGGCAAATCGGGCTTTAAAATTAAAAACTAACTTCAAATCCAAACAGCCGATGTTGCACACGAGCGCACGGTGTGTGTGTTTGACAGTTGGTATGGGGCATTTAAGTGTTAGGCCGCGGCCTGGAGGCCATTAGAGGGCTGGATAAAGCTGCTGGTCTTGTAAATTAGGGATTTTCTGTTATTTGTTTTGGTGTATCAGGACTAAAAATGGAGGTTAGTACTGTACAAATAGACACACACCCAACTGAAACATGTCAAACTATTGTAGGCCACGACTGGCTTCAGATAATAAGGTATAAAATAACAGTCAGTGAATCTCCATTAGTCTGCAGGAGGTCGACATATGGACCTGACAGGTTATATTGTAAAAGGTATGAGTGTAAAATATTGGCAATAGCAAAATAATAAATGTGATCATGCAAGTCAAATTGTTAAACCTTAACACCTATGACCAAGTCTTTTTATTCTGTAATTAGCATTTCTATGCATTTTTCCACATAAAAATTGGCTTTAAATACAAAATTAATTTAATTTTTCAATCATAACATACACGGCAGGTCAACGCTGAAACGATTCCTTTTAGTTAATTAGTAGTTGACTATAAGCACTGTCAGAAATGGATAAACCATTGGTCCAAAATGTCATTAAATTTTTCTAATTGCGTTAACATTTAAGCCTGTTATTAAATAAAATATCGGAAACCTGTTGGTTAGAGCTTCGAAGATGCTAAGCACAAACACCACCGGTTTCAACTTAACACGTTAAAAGTCATTTGTTGTTTTTTTATAAACATTTTAAAAACCAAACAGAAAAAAAGTCATTATTATAACTTACACCGAAAGCTTTCTTTTGGTTGGTATTTTCTCTCTCCAAATTAAGTGTCCTTGTCTGTTTGTCAGAAAAATGGGGCTTGTTTCAGGATGTACATAACTCACATCAAATTAAATAATTAGCCCAAAATTCCATTCTATTTTTCCTAATTGAGTTAACATTTAAACCAGTTATTAAATTAAATAACAGAAATCTGTTGGTTACAGCTTAAAAGATTTCCGACTTGAATATCCTCAAGCAAACAGTTGGACAGATAACATCCCTGATTTCTATTCTTCACCAAAGTCATATATCCTTAAACAGAATAACGCACATATGTTCACTTTATCAGCTAGTTTCCTGTCTAATATAATCAGTTTGTGTATTTTCTATACATGTTAAATGTCAGTCAGCGTAACTGCTGCGGTCTTTGTTGACAGAAACCACATCATCCAGTATTAACAAACATCCTCCAACAAACTGACTGTTGCTTCAGACATTTGCAGGTCTGCTGCTTTGGGTGTTATCGTTTCCAGATCTGCAGCATTTACCCGCCTTGTGGCTTGATTATTACTGGTTAACATTTTGAAACCGAAAGACAACAAGCCAACTTTACATTTGCTGAGACATCAGTCATGTAAAACCCACTGGATTTGTGCTTGGCAAATCTAAAATAGGGGAAACATGTCGTCAATTCAACATGAGAAAAACATACTGTGCAGACACACGTAATGTCTGCACTGGACTTATTAGGGGCTGTTGTTTTAGGAGCAGATGTGATGCTACTGGTCACATACTGACCACTCTAACATCATACTGGATGGAGAAAATGTCAGTGTGCATCTCTTGGAGGTGCACAAAAATCTTTAACGCTGAAGCCCCTTCTTCCACCCTGAACATACGTAGGCCTGTAAATACACATACGGACTATGTGATATACTCTGAAATGTGTCATCCCACGGACACCAAGACTTATTTTGAAGCATGTCATTTTGCTGAGGATCCCCTGAAACTAAAAACACGACCACATGACCAAATAAGAAAAATAAACTGCACTCGCACCGGTTACTACACAGAGTATTTCTGGTGGAGACAAACATGTAATCAAGCTAGGACCCTGGCTGCAGCTTCAGCACTCACTACTAGAGATAAACAACATTAGCAGCAGGCAAAACATGAGCCTGTGTCGCAATAACACCATAAACCTGAAGCCCACCACACCGATCATGGAAAATAAATGAACACATGTGTATTAGTTTAATTATTGAGTCTTTTCCCAATATGTTTTATTAACTTTCACAAAAAAATAAAAGTTTTCTTGGTTTAGACTTCTACAACAACAAAGTAAACAAATGGGAGAAAAAGACATTTCATATTAATTTAATTGTTTTCTTGACAGCAGACACCTTGTTTGGGTCTTAACTGTGTGTTTGTCTTTGGTTTGGCTCCCTGTATTGAATATTCCTACTACATTGTCACTCTCCCTCAGATGACTGCCTCTGTTTGTTATTCTAATACTGGTGCTGCATTATTATAATAAAGCAGTGTTGCAATCGCACCTGCTGCCAATACAGCAAGCTAACTGAGCTGAGCACCAGTCATCAGGCCAGCCAGCTAAAAGTAAACAGATGACAACATTAACGTACTGTCCCGCTGGTTTTCCACAGAGGTTAGCTAGACGATAGAAAAACCTACAGTTTCATTTAAAAAAGTACAACAATGGCAAAAGAGAAATTTGGTCAGAAATATCAAGCACTCTATGCCACTTTAAAGGAATATTTAGAGTTTTTAGCTTGCCGTTCGGCCTCATTTAAGTAGAAGCTAAGCGAATGTACACAGACTTATTTGGTGATGAAAGCCCAATAATAAAAAAAGAAAGAAAGAAATGGGCAGTATGGTTATTTGTTTAATGTAAGAAGCTCTCTAATGACACCAGTCATAAATTAAATGATTAATCAATTATTAAAGTCTTTTCCCAGTATGGTGTAAAAAAACAAAGGGAAAAAAAGGAAAAAAACGACATTTAATAATAATTTAATTGTTGTTTTCTTGACTCCTTGTTTGGGTCTTGACTGTTTTTTTCGTCTTTGGATTGCTTTCCTGTATTGAAACTCTCTACTAAATATCTCACTATAATAATAAAGATGCTACATCATTATAATAATATTAAAGCAGCATTATAATAAAACAGTTTTGCAAATGCACCTGCTGTAAGCTAACTTAGCAGCCCCCCTCCTCCTCATCAGGACAGCCAGCTAACAGTAAACAGACAACATTATAACTACTAACCCCACTCACACGCCAGCTAAACGATAGAAAAATAATAATATTTAACAAAACAAATACACAGCAGGAAACGAAACAACATCTCCAATTCGTGCAACAGAAATTTGGTCAGAAATAACAAGTGCTCTACGCCATTTTAGGGGAATATTTACAGGCTTTAGCTTGACGTCCTGGCCTCCTTTAAGATGAAGCAGCAGCAGCTAAGCTAATGTAAACTTATTTGTTGATGCAACCACGACAAAAAAATGGACAGTATGATTGTCTGTTTAATGTAACACGCCCTCTAATTAACCGTTCGTTTGCTGTCGTGACATCTGTTTGCAAAATATTTAGTGGAGCAGCTAACGGTAGCTAGCTAACGGCAGTTAGCTGGACTAGCAGGCTGTGGCTAACACCCCCACCCCTCGACGCAAACGGACAAAAGGCCCCGACATCTATCCGCCAGTGTCAACAACTGCTACGCCAACGTAGCACGGGAAAAGCTTGTGTCAGGGTGCGATTTTATGGCACTGTCAGAGTGTTTTAAATAATAATTCACTTGTGTTAAGTGTAGGTTTGGAGCTGTCATCCCACCCCTTGCGTCTCTTGCTTTTACCACGTCATTGGACTATCCAACACTGCGGAAATACACCGCTAGCTGAATGCTAGCTGAATGCTAGCTGGCAGTCTTAGCCGCTGGCGCTCGCTGCAGCTTACCCGTGTCTCCGATGATGATGTATTTGAAGAGGTACGCGTACGCCATGGCCCCTGGTTTGTGCAGTCAGCTGTCTCGACCGTAACACCTTCGTTAAACCAACTGTGAACCGTGTGGATGAAGGGTAGCTGACGGCTTGTTAGCCTGTTTTTTTCTGTCGGTGCCGAGGAAGGGACAATAAACAGCCAAGAGCCTCGGCTCTACGTCACACGGCCCGCCCTCGCCACGCTACAGTATGATGCCTTCAGGGTCTCCTCGGAAACTCCACGACGTGCTTTGTAACTATAACTTTATTTAAAATTAATCAATGGGTCTGTTCCGGGTGGCGCTTTTCAGACGTGAGACACACAGCGGAGCCCACATTTGATAATATTACTCGTATTATTGTAAGAGGCAGAAAATACCAGACAAACATTGTTATGAGGTTATTGGGAAACTGTTACCAGTTTATAGTCGCTCTGGCGGCCTCTAGCGGTGGCTGTATGTAATCCACTTTGATGGGCAGAGCTGAAATCACAGAAGTCATCCCTTTTTTTTCACCCCAGCTCTTTTTGTATTGCGTCACCATATGTGTTACGGTTTTTGTTTACAGCCTTTCTGTTTGGCTCCATGCAAAAGGTTGTCATTTTACATAACTAGTCCTACAGCAGCACAGTGGTGCAGTGGTTAGCACTGTCGCCTCACAGCAAGAGGGTCTTGGGTTCAAATAATGGTGGTCCCAGGCCTCTCTGTGTGGAATTTGCCTGTTGTGCTTGGGTCCCACCATCCAAAGACATGCAGGCTAGGTTAATTCGTGACTCTAAATTGCCCTTAAGTTGTTTATTGTGCCTTGTGATGGGCTGGCGACCTCTCCAGGGTGTACTTGGATTAGCTCCAGTCCCAACCCTTGCACGGATAAGCAGGTGTACATAACGGATGGATGGACAGATAGCCTAACAAGCAGCAAAATAACACGCACTTAAAAAGCAGCTGGATGTAAAGGGGTGATTATTAAGTCTTTCCCAGGGTATTTCCCTGTGGTCACCATCAGCACTGGCGTTAGCAGCTTACACACATACACACATTATGCAAAGCAAAAATCTCACAGATCATTTAGTTACGGGTGCTCAGCTCAGTTAGCTTGCTGTATTGGCAGCAGGTGCAAATGCAATACTGCTTTATTATAATTATGCAGCACCAGTTGATTTTTCTTGCAAATGCCGCTGTCTTCAAATTTAAACAGCTTTCTTAAGTACCCAAAATCAGAATTTACATTTATAGCAGGCTGTGTGTGAGGTGTATATATGAATGATTGAATAAAGTTTTTGGGCTTAAAAGACACCAAATTCAACATAACCAGGCCCAGAGTTTGGTGTCAAACAATATAGAGGGGAAAATACGAAGAGAAATAATAACAATAAATATATACACATACACAAAACACAATTAAATATAATTAAATAAACTAACTTCTTTTTCAGCCGTTTTACCCAAAGTCAGCCAACTTAAATGCATCAGTTTATGTTGAGACCTCATTGAAACTGAGAAACTTAGAGGTACTGCTGCCTAGGGGAGTGTTTTGCTATGAGCTGCTACATGATATTTAGCGTAGAGTCTGTCCGTGGGTAGGTGGGTGTGTCTACTCATTATGTTGATAAACACATTAAAAGTGACTAAAACCAAGGTGGTCAACAAAGAATATTCTAACCTTTGATTCAAGGCAGCATCTACAGGATCAATTTAAAGGCTGTCAGACATTAGGATCAAAAACTTTATAGACTTTTAGCTCCAAGCAAAGTATTTACAAAAGTATTTTGAAGGGTTAAACCTGCGTTAGGTTACAGGTAGACTCTTTAGAGAGCGAAAGCGCCAGACCTTCCTTTATCCCAGAGATATTTTGCTCTCACTTTGTAAAGAAATCTATAATTACATTTATTTGTTTGGCAGACCAAATGTTGTTGTCCAGAGTTACTGTGTTTATCTTATGCTGTGTGTGGGAAATAAGCTGGATAAAAGTGATAAAATATACTAAGAGATGGAAATCTAATGGTTGCAAATAAAAAACATAGTTGAAAATAACAATAATGAAAAAAAAACAGGAATTGGTGCACATAACACGCCCTCTAGCCGTCATCTCGTGATGTTCAGGTTACATAAAAACATCTGTTGTTGACTGTTTGCGCACAAGAAGCCAGTACGATGTTGGTCCATACCACTAAAGAAACCGAAGCTGAAACAGCCATTTGATGGCAGCAAGTACACAGTGAAGTGAAGCTATTGCAACATAGGTTGTGCAAAGTAAAAGAAAAAACAAAACAACAACAAAAACTGTATAATCATATCAAAAGAAATAATTACTTGCTTGTATGCTGTAATAGTTAAAGCACTTCAGTAGCTGAGCTGTAGTGGCTCATCGTTTCCTGCAGAGAGAAGCAGAGTGCCATATTTTGGAGAGTTGTTTTTTTTTTGTCTGCAAAGATACTTGTTTGTGTCCATTTTTATTTTTTGGTTGATCAAACAGGGACATTGCAAATTAATAAATATATTAGCAAATAGCCGATGTTTGATCTTTAGCCCCTGTTCCAGTGTCAACCTTAAAAAAACTTATTGAAAGTTACTATGTTAGCGAAACATATACAGAAAACAACAATGTCAGCGTACCAATTAAAACATGCAACACAATAGCACATAAGAGACATGCAAAGTAATTAAATGGGAAATGATAATGTTAATAGAAAACGGGAAATAAATAAAAAAGGGGCAATTTGTGGGTGTAACACAATCGTCACATCGAGCAACACACAGACAATTCACACAAACACCCCCAAAGAATTACATGATGTTATTCAAAAGGCCAATAGCAGCAGGGACAAACGAGTTATTTAATATGTTCTGCATTTGGGCAGATTATGTCTGCGCCCGGATGGAAGCGACCTAAACTCACTGAACAAAGGGTGAATAGGATAAGCACGGAACGACTGACTTCTGTGTGGCCTGAGAGGTCACTTACATGTGTGCCTGCAATTTAACTGCACGTTCCTTCTATCTTCTTCCTGTTATTATCAATGTAAGTGGCCCAAACCAGCAAAATAAAAGAGAAGGTTAGAACAGATTCAATAAAAAGAGAATAAAAATATTATAATAAGGGTTGTGTCGACATTAGTTGAAGTTCCTTCATGCTACACACACAGAACGTAACATACAATAAAGTGTATATTAAAATATGGGAACGTATAAAATTAAATTAAATAAATTGGCGTGAAAAGTTTACAGCAGCAACGTGATAAAAGTGTTTCATCTTCACATAATAAAAGTCAGACTTTTGGGAAACAGAATCCATCTTGACAGCGTTTGAGCACCAAGCATCATCGATGTAAGTAAGTCCACCTTCACTGATCAGTTTTGTGCTGAAAGCTCGGAAAAACGGTCTGCCCTCCGAGTGCTTTATCCGGCGTTGCTGGGGCAGGTCTCTCTTGTAAAGATGTGGGCACAGTCTCTGATTTCTGTTCGGCCAACATGGGTCCCATTTTGTCCAGACCGGGCCTTTAGAAGCAGCTACTGCCTGATGCTTCTACAGGTTGTTGAAAAACTCCAACAACTTGGCCATAAATAACATGAGAAGGAACAGGGAGAGGCTTCTTCCTAAAGTAAATCATCATTTCCTTTGTTTCAGACACATTTATATCCAAGAAGGAGCGTTTTTACTAAATGCACCCACCTCTGGAGCGCGGTCGCTGCTGAGCAATTACTTCTGAGATGAGACAACAGGCCAGTTTTACATATTAGAGTTCTCTAGAGAAATAAGCAGTGATGTGGGCCAGCTCACACGATGAAGGTTAATGCAGGTGCTGATTTAAAAGAAGAGGTGACAATCGTCGGTCAATACGGAACGTAACAGAGAAACTTGACAGCGAGGTGAAAATTAGGGATGTCCAGATCCGATCACGAGATCGGAAATCGGCCGATCACGTTGTTTCAGACTCGATCGGAATCGGACGTT
>JAPMOB010227628.1:0-15768 GCA_029875015.1 Lepomis gibbosus
ATGCTGGTGATGAGGATGACGGACAAGTTGGTTGAGTGCGAGATTTCCATAGGGACAAACCAAACAGGTGTCAACGGGTCTTCCTACCAAGGATTCCTCAACATGACAGAAATGATGAGCTTCCCTTCATTTGACGACTCCCTGGCTGTCTGGCTTTCTCGGTTACAATAAACTAAGATCAGGGGCAGGAAAATGACCTAGTTGGCATCGATCTTCTTCATCCTGTGTCTGCTCAACACAGCTTTCTCCAGGGGAAATAATGAGCATATTCAAAGTTCTTATTGAAGGAAATGACGAGGGTATGACAGACAACATTTTGTATAAAGAGATAATATAATATCTACTGTCAACAACCTTGATACTTTTAAGTCAGGTTTCATTTCTAACTTTTATATAGTATGGTATAAAAATATGTTTTTCTTTTCACAAGCTTATTTGTTTGCAAAGTCTTTGCAGGAACAGGGGGTTATTACTATGACCTTACACAAATAAACATTACATTATTATTACTGCACTATAAGATGAGAGTTGTGTGAGTATGTATTTGCTTTTTCAGTTATGTGCCATGCACCTTTCATCACATGCCTTCAAAATTCACTATTAAAATTGCTTTGGCGTTTACTGTTGGCATGGGATTTTTGTTTTAAGGGGTGGGGCCAGGTGGTCAAGGAGCATCACTGGAAGCTGAGGGTGAAAGCAACGGACAGGGCTTGGGTACAGGGGCAAAAGTCTCAGGGTTCAGGGGAGAGTCAAGCTGATAGCTTGCAGCACCTAAAGGGTTATTTGATTCCATGTAATGATTACGTGAAATGTAGTTATGTAACTCGTATTGAAAAACCAACAGAGATATACTGTAGAGCACTTTTCCTATCTTTATTCAAGAGCGTGGTCTTTTAATTTGAGAGCATGACTTATTGATTTCACATTCACATTTTGTAATGCTTTCCTTGAAAAACCTCACACTCAAATATGCCCTGCTTTCGCTTAGAGCTGCAGTGCTTCTCAAACTGTATGCTTGCACTCAGATATATTTAACCACATGTAAGGGACACTCGTAAGACGTAAAGTGAACTTGCCTGCAACAAAAAAAAGATTTCATTTCATTGGTCAACACTACCCCTGGTATTCTGTTGGTAAGGGATTTTAACAGGGTTATTGCACAAAAATCAGAGAGCAGAAGGGAAATCCGAGACCACAGAAGCAGCCTGAGGAGAGGGGCTGAAGCTGGAGCCCAGGAAACATGTGCAAGCAACAGTATATCTGTCACAGTTAGTCCAGTTTAAGCTGAAGTATTAACAGCAAAATATACTGAAACATTTAAAGAAAAAATATTGTCACACCCTATTGCAGAATAGCCCCATTTAGTGTACTACATTATTATACTCTCCTCATAGTTATGGCTGTTTTACATGAAATTAATTTTCACTTCTATACTATCCTAGTATAGTTAGTACAGGTAGTTTAATCTATAATACTGCATGTTTGTGTGTAAAATCGTAATCTATAGTAATGAATAATCAATTTATCTTTATCTATAGCTGTCAAGAAAATGTCGTGTAGTAAATGTTTGTCTCATAGATTAAGGCATGCAAGTCTTAGTGCAAAATTTAATATTACTAATTGAAGCAGCTGTCTCGTTTGATCTTCTTAACAAGGCTGTAGTATGTAAACCCAATGTGCGTTTTCAAACACTGCAAAGAACAAAGAGACGTAAACTAAAGAAAACAACATTCCAAGATGTAAATTCAACACTATCAGTTTTGCAGATTTTAGCAATTTCGTGCCGTTGTGATGATAGATTGTTTGACTGATCTTGATGAGAGTAACTGACAGCCTCTGGACTTCATATTCAATAATTGCCTACTATATGTGCCAGTTATCGGACAGGCATAAATGATGACATTAACATCAGCTGAGTGATTGCTGGCTCAGATTAGATTCTGAGGATTCTGGGGACAAGGCCACCAATATGTCTCAGGCCATTTGTTTGGACCAGAGAGAGGTCAATCTACGGTCTGATTTCACTGGTGGATTTCCACTGTGATAGGTTGATGACAGTTCCATCAATTGTTAGGCTCTGACCTTACCAGCATTCAGTTGTTGTCACAGAGTCGGGGTGCGCATGTATGACCGAGTGTCATCTATCTTCTTTATTACTCTTGGTACAGCTTTATTAACTCCACAGCATGATTGAATGGTAAAGGTTTAAATTAATATTTTAAAGGGCAACTGGTATTACTAGAAGGTGTAACTGCAATTCTTCCAAGAAATTTAAACAAACTAAAGCGCATGTGTTTTTTTCTACCAGTCAAATAGACACCATACACACTTTAGGTGCAAGTGGTGTTTCAGCACCTATCCTCCATCCCTCCAGTTAAGAATGTCAACCTTCAGTGGTGATTGGATTTATGTGTAATTTGACTGTGATTTTGACACACAACAGACTTTGAGCCTACTCATATCTCCAATAAGCCCAGTGATAATTAACAGCTGTCAGAGCTAATAATCATTATAAAAATGCACATCTGCTACACCTGAAAAGTCAAAAGTGAAGAGATTTAAAGATTGTCATATACGTGATCTAATTTTACACTTAATCGTAAGAGCAATGTTTAACATGTAAAAAAACAACAAAATGAAAAAAGTTATTGTTAAAGAATAATTTGGGTGATATTCCATATTTTTCTCATTGTCAACAAATTCTTTACTAACCAGAAGTATCTTTGTAGCCAGTATGTTATTCCTCTTTACCATATAACTTCATTGTTTACATTAGAGTACTTAGTAGAAGTAGTAAAATTGGAGCCCTGAAGGGGATAGAAAAAGTTCAGTCAATGGAGGAAGGTGTGTGGGGATCAGTCACTGTGGTGTGGAGTTTAGCAAGGTGACAGCTGAAGGGAAGATGTTAGTCCTGGAACGAAGAGTCCTGTGTAGAGCCTTTAAGGCAGAAGGAGGGCAAACCATAGTTTTAGAGTGAAAGGACAGAACGCATATTAATTGTGACCTGCTCTAGTGGACTGGCTTATCATTCCTTATTAATAAAGGCAGGTAGTACCGATCTATTTTCTACAGGAGATACATTTTTCTCCTGTCATCTGTCAGCAAACAATATGACTTCAAATGAATGGTATAAGGCCATAATATGTCACGTGTGTGTAATATTGCGAGTGTTATGCCTCAAAAGCAAAGACAGAACAACAAATTAACACATCTTTTATCTCTGCACAGTGGTGATGTTTGACTGAATCAACCATGTTTTTTTATTTTTTTATGAGTCATTAGTGACACTTTTGAGCACTTAGTCCAGTCCATCATGTTGTAAACACTACACACATATTTTGACAAAAGACTAAATCTTAACTCAAGGTCCGCATACTAGTCTTGTCTAGCTCTACAGCTTTCAATTGCTCTTTTTAACACTCATCTCACACTCTTTTTCAGAGGATGGAGTTTGTTAAGTATATTGTACAATACTACACGGGTACTTTACGTTAAGCACCATGGAAACACAGCAATACAGGCAGAAACAGAATGGAAAAGCTTGTTAGGGTGAGGGTTATCAGTAGCCCTGAATTTACATCAAAACAATTAATTAAAAAAAAGGTTGACTAATTTACCTGAATCATCAATGCATTACCTCATGCATTGATTTTAATCTGCCAGGGTGCCCCAATTTAAAATCTTTAAATGGGAGGGATGAGATATTGAAAAATGTTGAGGGCTTTGCATGTTTTAATGCTGTGGCACATTGTTCAGGTAAAATCCACCAAGTTCAAAAAGTTCAAATGCATTTGAACATTAGTGATTGGTTAGTGATTCCAAACTGGAACACACCTCAAATAACTCACCAAAATATATATATATATTTTTAGAACTGAGTCCTGATAATCACATCCTGATAGTGAGTGAGTGGGAAAAGGAGTTCCTGTTTTCAGGAGAGCATTGTTGTTCGGTGAACGTGCTCTGGCTTCTAATTTAGTCATTTAGCTCGGAGTTTGTAGGAATTCTGACTTCTGGTTTCTTTAATTAAATAGGCATCAATCTCATTCCTGATAGCCTTTCTGAAATGCATTAATTGTGTTGTTGAAATCACAATACATTGTCACAGCACATTAATGGTGTAGTTTCAGTTTAGACCTGCATGTAGGTCTTAAATCAAACATTTCCAACTCAATTGGAATTAAAAATCTTTTATGATATAATAATGCTATTCACTTTATATTACTTTCAAATTCACAGTCTTGCCAAGAACAACTGAAAACCCACATGTTGATTTCATATTCTGTAGATAAGAGTAAACACACTTCACAATGAAACTCAGTTCATCTGCAAAATGTTAGTCCTCTGTTAACCCGCGTTAGTCTACATGCTCCGCGACGCCTTCAAGGTTGTTTGAAATTGGCGGCACTCCAAATCCTTCAGCATTCCTCTTTGTGTCACAAACTTTTGATGGATGATGCTACTCCTCGTGAGGGCTGTGGCTGTCTACCCCCTGCGGCAAGGATAACTGATGGGCAGTGGGGGCTCCCGCTCAATACTCGCTGCCCTTGATTAGTATGTCTATTGATTCTATATCAGTGATTATGTAAAAGATGTACACCCATAATTCATACTGAAGAACAGACTGTATCTTCAATATTGGAATTATAGTGTGGGGCCCCCACGCTATAATTCCAACTGTTAAGTGTTTCCATGACTCCATTAAAACATCAGTAAAGAAGGTCCAGCTGTCAAGAAAACATTCTTGAAAATGGAGCCTGCCCTGAAACATTTTCCTTGTTACTTATATGTTATCTCATCAGATAATCTCATATTGCTAAGTATATAGGCATATAGGCGTGAACATTCCTCATGTCACCAAAGTAGGCTTTAAAGCCTGGAGGGGAAATATGAATACCTCATTTAAATGCAAATAAATCCTCTAGACTCCTCTGAGCTGTTATGATAATGTAGAGTGTGTATATTGACTTAGTTAATGAGGTGTAAATAGCTAATGGGTGTACTCTGGCTTTGACTTTTCATCTGCAGTACACTATCAAGATATCTCTATTGAGCTTCCGCTATAACGTGACATAACATAGGCCTACTTTCCTGTTTATATTTGTTTGAGGCACATAACATCCAGACCTACAAATAGTTAGGAACTGTGTTTGATGACAGGAAATCCAGAGGCAATAAGACTTGTAAATAGCCATGGCATTATTATTATTATTATCATTATTATTGGTAAATGCACTTGAGTTCATAATGACCACTGATGCTCAATGATTTTATGTTTAAATGTGTGCAAACATCAGCTTGTCTCAAATAAATATAATTTGCCAGTTTATGAAGTAGCTAAAGCTAATGCATTCTAATATAACAGCCCTGTAATAAATCCTCCCTTCATTATTAAGGTTATAATGTGGTGTTCTTGAATTGTATTGTACTGAAAGTTGTTTCTAATATTTTGTCCACCCATTTCTTTTAGTAAGGGTAGAACAAATATGCTATACAATTCAACAGCACAGTAAACGTAAAGTCAACAAAACATTACCCTCATGGGATTATATTCCCTAAGAAACTGTACAAAACCAGCTGTGACACACACACACACACATATTACCTACCCTCCACTTAAAGACAAAGAGCATCCTTAAGGAGTCACAGGTTGTTATGAGACTCATAGTCACGGCTGGACAGGCTTGTTGAAGTTGTGCTGGTTTTTGGGAAGCTCATATGTGTTGGAGGGGATCATCTGCATAATCTGGATCAGTGTTTGTAATGCCATGGTCTGCAATAAATTACGCTGAAGGATCTAGATAGGACATCACGTTAACTGTTTAGAGGCTTACAATCACTGATAGCAACTTCCCTTCTGAAAATTGCACGGAGGCTTTTGTGTGACACATTTAGTTACATATACAGCATGAATTTGTTATTTGAGATGTCCCTTGTGTGCTTTCATGCATGTGCACAGCTGTGTGGGCTCTGAAAGGCATGCCTTTGGTCAAGCCCCCCCACGATTTCTGCCCTGCATCTGAAGCTCTACCATAATGTAAATTATTCTTTTTGGCGCTCTCCTCAAGGCCCTTTCACAACAATGCTTCTTTTGCTCTTTTTTCACTGGACAGTGGATGGATATGGAGGTGTGTGTGTTTGTGTGTGGGTGGTGGGGTGTGCAGTGAATTTTTACCTCTATTTCAGCATGCTTTCAGCACGGGCGAGGCCACGTCTGTGGATGTGGACAGGGACAATCAGTGGCTTTAGTGAAGTACACATCGGCACTTCACAATCACAGCTTTGATCTCAGCCAAAAATAATGCCAAAAAGACTTTTTTTGGAATAAATTCAGTACCTTAGATGTCTCTTGCTCTTGTCTACTTTGTTCTATAGGCTCATATTTTGGGGAGGCTTAGGTGCTTTTATCTAACCTTCTATCGCGCTTTCAGATGAAAGTAAGTGGTGGGGCCACTCAAAAAAAGCTTCTATCGCCATTTTGGAGTGGCCCGTTTGTTTTGACAAGTCGCAAAAAACTGTATTTTGTCCATCAATTCAATGTGTTTGGTTAAGAAAAGCCTGTATTTCTATTTGTAGATTTTTTACTATACTTCTAAGAGTGGAAAAAGGACAGATGTACAGCCAAATAATTCATGTAGAAAAAAGCTGCAGAGGTCAAGTAAAAGCAGAGCAGATGTCAGCTACAAGCTCTCATTAGTGATCTCTGATAAGCAACACCAACCAGAGATAAACCCAACTGATAACAGAGAAGTCAATTAGCCTTGCTACACAGATGAATTACCTTTGAGCGACAGCTATGAGATAACCAGACAGCCATATTCCTTAAAAAGTTATGAATAGCAGCGGGGGAATGCACAGGAACGCCGTAACGGGAATAAAAGTTTGGAGGGAACTGCATTCCTGCTCAGATTAAATGTTTTTAAAGTGGGAAATTGCTTATAGCTGTTTTACACTGATTCTAAAGCACAGAAGCTGTCGGTGATGTTGATAGGGATGTAAGTGCAATAAAAAGTTAAAAGCCAATACTTCTGTCCAGTAAGCATTAACATATAAACCCGTACAATGCGAATATATAGTAGTGGTATATAGAGAGTATACTGTATAGTGACTTTGCTGTTATAAACATTATTGTTGCTGCTTTAGACACAAAATTTAGTTATATTTAAAATATCAAACTCTAACCCTGTTCTGAAATTAATCTAGTGTAACGTTTATCTTAATTGTTGAGCAGCCGAGGAGAGAAGACACCATGAGAGCAGCACAACAGAGAATAGTAAGAGAGAGGATCTTTTTTGGAAGCTGCATAAGCAGAATCATCAAGTCTGTCATCAAGAAAAAAATCAGTAGATCGCAGCAATCTTTGCCATTTTCACTTTAGTGATTTCAAACATTACTGAAAGTAGAAAATTGTAAAATACCACAGGCTTTAAAAATAAATACCCTAATTTAGTCCAGATTTAATTCTGTATAACTCCTAAATGTTCAAAAAGGCGCCTAAAATCTAGATCTTTCGACATCTTTGCTGTCTTTCTTTTCTTTATTAACACTTTTATAAGTTGGGCATTTATGTGCTGTTTAACCTGCAATAAATACTTTGGAGGCTAGCGGAAACAAATTGTGAGTGTAATATTGACATATTATCATGTTTTGAGTTGCAAACAGTTGCTCATTTACATATCCAGCAGCCAAAGAGCAACATTATCATTGTGCCAGAGCTGTGAGTCTGGCCAAGTGATATAAGTCCAATATGCACTCTTTTTTAGCTCTGCTTGTGTCAGAGCTAATGTTCTGTTATCCTGCATCAGCTAATGGGGATCCTAATAAAATCCTAAATCCTGATTTTGGTCTGTACTAACTCCTGAGGGAAATATCTGCCTCTTTAGCTAGTAAATGCTCCACTATGCTCACCAGCTGGCTGCTAGCTGTGTCTGTCTGCTGTGTGGTGCTGAGCAGTGGGTTTTTAAAGCTTTTTCTCTGAAAACAGCTGCCTGTTGTGGCTGAAAACGATGCTATCAGAGTGCTGAGAGTGAACCAAAACAGTAAAGTCGTGGGCCTTACAGCTAAACAAAGAGCTGAAACTCAATATAAAGCTCCATAAAGCTGAGGGCAACAGCAGATACAGGTGATAATTCTCGGTGGGTCCCTACAAGCAACCACCATTCATAATATCACATTGTTTTCACATTGTCATTGTTTTCACATTGTCATTTTAATTCTAGAAATACTTGTATAGCTCTTAAGCTATAACAATTCATCATGTTTTTTACTGATCAGATATTTTGCACGTAAAATCTGTGCGGATACAGCTGTTAAATAAATGTAGTCTAGTAAAATGGTAAGACATTGTCTTTTGAAATGCAGTGAAGTTGAAGTATCAAGTAGCACAAAGTGGAAATAAAATAAAGGGCAACTACCTCAAGATTATATTTACAGTATATAGGATGGTGGCGCAGTGGATAAGACGCTTGTAAATCGCTTTGGGTAAAAGCATCAGCTAAATGAATAAATGTAAATATGACAGCAAAAGTGCTGCATAACTGCAGCTAGGCCTGGGTGGGATGGCCTACATTTATATCATAATATAAATAACTTGAACTGTATATATCAGAGGATTTGTTTTTCTTCAAATTTCAATATAAATGCTTCTGAAGGGGTAAAGCGCTGGTATGATAATTGCATGGCAGCTATTACTGTACTCTTAACTGGATTCAGGACATATTTCACATAGCACAAAGGAATTTTAAGAACACACGCAAAGAGCATGCACAAAACGGCAGTAATTAAAAAAAACTTTCTCGAGGAACTTCTATCTCTGACAAACATTTCTTTTATGGAATAAAATAAAATAAAACTGCATAAAATGAAAATATTTCACAATGAAACTATCAAAATGCAAAATAAGTTCTAAGTAAGTAATGTTCTGCTTAGTTTTAATTATTTATTAGAAATTAATTATTTATTAACCAATCTCTCTTTAACCTTGCTTCTCTAAAGTTTTGAAAAAGCTGGTCAGAGTGTTAAAACACCTGAATGACAACAATATCCAGTATAAACATCAATATGGATTTTGACAACAACACTCAACATAAATGGGTTTGTTACGACTTACAGACAAAATTTCCACAGCGTTGGACAACAATATGTTTGCGATTGATATATTTTTAGACTTATCAAAGGCTTTCGATACAGTCGATTATGAAATTCTGATTTCCAAACTTTACCACTATGGTTTTCAGGATGTTGTTATTAATTGGCTTAGCGACTACCTAAATAATAGAGAGGAATATCTATCTATAAATGGCAGTACTTGTTGTGGAGTACCACATCTGTTTCTTATCTATATAAATGACTTTGCTTGGTGTCTGACTCTGCATTGGCCATTCTTTTCGCAGATGATACTAATGTTGTCATATCACATGCAAACTAAGCTAATTATGTTTTACTGGCTGAACTAAATATAGAAAAATCTAATTTTATAATTTTCAGTAACAACAATAAAAGGTATTTAAAAGAAGATGCTAACTTTCATTAACAAAATTTTTAGGTGTATTAGTAGATGAAAAACTTTCTTACTGTAAAATTGTTTGGGCCAGTAATTAAAAAATCATTTTAATACAAAAAAGGTTTTTAAGATTGGCAACTGCATTAAATCGGTATGACCATCAGCTCCTCTGTTCAAGAAATTAAATATTTTATCCATTTTCAACATTAAATTAAGTAAAACGTGAAAAAGTACTTTGGTATGTTTATCATTAATGTCATAATTTTTCCATAATTATTTTGGATAATATCAGTAATCCCACAGGGAAGGTTTCACTATAAGCCCTTGGGGTTTTCTTACCTCTTCTGCATAATTCATACAGTGTGTATTAGCTATTTTCATTGTCTTTTGTGCCACTAATTTCTTTTTTTAAAAATAGTTCAGAGGAATTTAACTGAATTTCAGGATTTTGAGAAATTCCAATCGGTGGCAGTTTAACAGTGTAGAAATCCTGTCTTAGTGTTATTTCGAGTATACTGCTACACCATTCTACTTCCTCTGTAGGCGGTGGCTATCTCCCTCGGAGTTTATCTCTGTGTCCTTTATTGTTACACACCTTGCGCTCCCTCTACGCAAACACAAACAGTCCTTGCTGAAACCCACTGCTCACAGAGTTTCTGTTCCAGGTGGTAGGCAAACACTACCACTTCCAATCAGCTCCTGGGGGCTCAGACTCCATCGACACGGCTAACTGTAAGGCAACATGAACCTCTGCCTCACTTTGTTTCACATTCTCAGTGGTGGACTCGTACAAGTGTGTCTTGACAACTTGCTTTTAAATGTGGAGTAATCCATAGTTTCCTTTACGTGTATACACTGGGAAGGTATTTTGGCTGTCCAAAATGCTTTTCTCAGTTCCTGTACCTGACTGAACTGAGGTGCAAATGCCCCAGAGGCACACAGAGGAAAAGAAAAGCAAAATCTTGCTGCAGTTTATTTGCTATCCACGTCACAATAGATCTACTGCAGTGATACCAAGGAGACTGGAAGGTATTTTGTACCTTAAAGATATTCCACCTGGTTGATCAATAAATGGAAACAGGGTCGGAAATTGGTGGTTCTCCTTAAAAAGCAGCACTCTATCAAAACTGTAAATTCTCTGCAATACCATAGTGAATTACTTTAAAGGTGGCACATATAAATGTCTCGAAATAGCTGAAACACATCAAATGGACCCTAAAGTACCAAGCCTGGCATCAATCTTTAGAAAAATATTAGTACCTGCTTTCTTAATAAGGCTTAAGCCTCTCAAATAGCTATTACTTAAAATATGCTTGTGGGTTAAGAGATTTAAGTGTAAAGAAATAATTTAAGGCTGCTTCTTAATTGACTTGTCCTGCAGCCAATATGACATATATTAACTGACCTTATAGTCCTCTTCATAAATCAGTGAGCCCAATAATTTTGCATTAAGATCACTTGGAGCTGAACTAATCAGTAATCTCCTTTAAAAGTGGATTGGTTGCAGTTTTGCAACGAGCAGGTCTGCAAAGAGAGCACTCGTGTCCGCACCGCCGCTGGCAGTGACTTGAGAATATGTTGTGTGATAAAATAGAGCAAGGTTAATTAAGGTTAACTAATCCAATTTGGACAATATGTATGGATAAATTTGAGACCCTATATGAACTGTCTTCGCATATTAATTGACTGTCGTCTACTCTTTTGTTAAAAGCACATTTATTAATGCACTTTGACATCAAAGCAGGCATCCTTAATGTGGGGACTAAATACATAAAACCTTAAGTAAAATAAATGAGAATAATCAAATGCAACAAATTCTAGTAAATTATTCATGTTCTCCTGCTGTTTCTTAAAAATATCTGTACATGATTATATTAAATAGCTTTGCTATTATCAGATTTAAATAGTAGGAATTTATCACCTGCCACTTTCGTTTCAGTGCAGCCATGAAGCCGCCATGTGATGTGTAAACTGCATTTACCGAGCTCTGCCAGGATATACGCCATTAGTGCGTTAAATTGTTGGAAGAGGTTATGACCTGCCATTGTTTCCATCAATTGTCAAACGAAACTAAGTTCAGTTACAATACCTTTGGTGTCAAAACCATACCAGGAATAGCCTTGTAATGTTCAGTGGTGGTGGGCGTGATGAATGAAAGGTAACCTGATTACCACTGCAGCTATTAAAATCCCTCATGTGTGACCCACCACAGCCCTCTATGCTTAGCAGCAGGGTGCAGATTGCTGGTTGGCTCCTATTAGTGGTTGTGTGTCACTATTGATTTCAACTCTTTTTTTTTTCATAATGCATTTAGCCCACGCAGAACTTCCATTCATTATTTGGAATATATACAATTAGTACAATATGGTGCAGGGAATAGCCCTGATTCTTTTCATTTGCTCACTCATCTGTATCTCTTCCAGTATGAAAATATTTAGTTATATTTATATAATTATATTATATAATATTTAGCTATATATCCTCTGGTACATGCAACATGCCTCGCTAAATATGACTTTTAAAAACAAGAAAATAAATAGAAAGAAAGAAACCCTTGGCAGACAAATAACAAAAAAAAAAAAACAAGTTAGGTGGCACTACTTACGGTGGGTCTGATGTAAACAAAGCAGGTGCGCCTTTTCATCCACCTGTTTTTATTGCATTTTCAATTTGTGCATTTAAAAAAATGGAAAAATGTGAAACAAACATAAATGCCATATTTCTATCACATTTTCCGCATTTAAAGTTTGACTGGCGCTCTTTTAATTATGTCTTCTCATTCACTCTTCTTCTGCAATAATTCAGTGATATCTGATATCTGAGATGTCTGAGAATTTGTATTGCTAGTTGTATTGCTATCCTGATGCACCCAACTCCTCATATTTGCATAAAAGCAGTTTGATGGACATGCACATTTATTCATGTTTTCTTTTTGGTGAGTTTTCTGGAAATTCAGTTAAAAGTCCTGAGAGTCCCATTTTAACGTCCTTTAAGGTTTATTGCTATCGTGTCAGCAGGCTCATTGGAGTTTTCATAAGGCTAATTATCTTCAGTTTTTTGGAGTTTTTCACCAAAATATTCTCCAGTCTTTTTTAAACGAACATGTTTGCATTGGACATTTGATTTGTCAACTGTTTCACTCATATGTTTGTATTATTATTACTTGTGAATTTTCATGTTTCACCAATTTTTTGTTTCTAAACTGATACTAGTACTACTTTTTTGTTTTGTGCAGTTGTACAGGTTGCTTTACTAGCACACTTTTTCAAATCCCTTAGATTCAACCCTTGTAAAATAAGGTTTTATTTTTATCTTTTCAGCATTTATTCATCCTACCTAGCAATGCTGCTTTCCATAAAATTCCCGTAAAACATGTTAACTGGTTATTGCTGTCGTCTTCCAGCAAAAGTCCCCATTGGGACCCTTTAATTCACTCCTTCTTACTTGTGGCACCATGGCAGTGAGTCTTGGATATTCACACTATACACACACACAGGGGGTTATTTGACCTGAGGCAAAGCCAAAGGCTGTTTACCATCCAAGAAGTCTTCACTCTTAATAAATGTTCCTTATGCTAACACAGATACAGAGAGGCTAAGGTTGTTGCTGTATTTGTATGTAATTTGTTTGTGAGGGTGCTGCAGTGGTTCAGTGGATTGTACTGCTGTGGGTTTGAACCTTGGCCTTTGGAGTTTACAAGAACTCTATTTGTCAGGGTTCAGCCTCAGTTTCTACTCACAGTCCAAAGAAATGTAGGTCAGGAACTGTCTCGAATTGTGTGTGGTGTGTTTATCTGTGTGAGCTCTATAATAAACTGCCAACCCGTTGTGAGTGTTTCCCCGCTGCTGCACGCTGCTTTAGGCTCCATAGGCTGTGACCTTGAATAGGAGTAAGAAGCAAGAACAACAGAAGTGAGAAAAACAATCACGATGTTGCTTTCATGTGTTCCAGGATCAGAATCAGATGTATCAGGCTCTGACATGGGTATATTTTACTTACTGCTGTTTTTCTTTATTCTTCAGACTTGGAAAACTTCAAGACTCACAGAAGAAGCTCTGTATCAGTGCGTGAAGGTCAAGGAGTGGTTCTGCTGTGCGGCCCTCCACCACATTCTGGAGGTAAAACAATACATTCTCATTTTATTTTCAATGTCTGTTTAACACAGTTTGTAAGCACACACTGAAAATTAGGGTCTGGCTGATGTTTTCAAGTCAAGTTACTTTATTTCTATAGCACATTTAAAAACAGCAGGAGCTGACCAAAGTGCTTTTCAAGAACAACATTGTATATTCAAATACACAATACAATACTAGTACACAAAAAAATCAAAAAAGAAACTAAAAGGAAATAAATTAGAAGTGCATCAGATTGAAATGCTGTGAGAGAATTCAAAGCGGGCCTGACAAAAACCATTGGGTCAGAATCAGGTGAAATCCAGAGAAAAAAGGTAGGGCTTTAAAATAGATTTGAAGTTCTCAGTGGTGGGGCAGGACTTAATGTTAGACGGAGGACAATTCAAAGCCGGGGGGCAGCAACAGAAAAGCCCCTGTCTCCTTTGGTTGTAAGGCGTGAATAGGGTACTAAAAGGAGTAGTTGTGAAGATGACTTAAGCGACAATTAGCATATCTGTGATGTATTGAGAAGCTCAACCATTGAGGGGTTTAAAAGCAAATAATAATAACAATAACATATTAAAATCAATTCTGTACTTCACCGTTAATTAATGCAAGTGAAACAAGACCGGAGTAATGTGTTGTCTTTTCTTCTTTCCAGTTAAGAGTCTAGCGGCACCATTTGTAGTTGAGAAAGTGTGGAATAGGTCAACCCCATGTACAGGAAGTAGTCCAGCTTCGAGGTGATAAGCGCATGGATAACTGTTTCCAGGTCCCTGTGGGATAAAAATGGCTTCAGTTTGCCTAAGGTTCTTAGCTAATAAAAGCTGCCCTTATCGACATTACTGATTTGCTTGTTAAAATTCAAAGAAGGATCCAAGACAACACCTAGATTCTTAACTACATTGTGCAAATGTGTAGTCAGGGGACCAAGCAAATTGCTTAAGCTAGTGACAGAGCTCAGAGGGCCAAACAGAATTATCTCAGTTTGGTTTTCATAAAATTGAATGAAGTTCCTCACCATGCAGCCTTCGATATCGTTCAGACAATTTAATAAGGTTTTCGTTGGTGCTGTCAGATACAACTGGTACCTAAAACTGTATGTCATCCATATAACAGTGATACAAAATATTGTACTTCTCAAAGATAGTGCCAAGGGGAAGCATGTATAGCGAGAATGAGAGTGGTCTTAAAATTGAGCCTTGAGGGATGCATTTAATAGCAGCAACAATTTTGCAATGTTAATATAATATAATATAATATAATATAATATAATATAATATAATATAATATAATATAATATAATATAATATCAGTTTACTGATCTCATATCGGCAAGAATGCAGATTAGCAAATTATTTGTACCTTATTATATCTAATATAATTAATTCAGGGCATTGTTTGCTTTTGGCTTGAGAACAAATGAGAACAAACAATAACATATTTTCACCATGAATGGTTATCAATCATGGAGACATGTTTCAAAATGCTTCAAAAGCTGATCTTATGAAAGTTAATGTTAAATTTAACTTTAGTTTGTGCAGATTTATTCTGAATTGTGACTTTCAAACCCACCATTATGTAATGTACAATAAACTGCAGTGGCTTTCTCTTGATAATAGAAGACAGTTAGACTGGTACCAGTTTCTTTTCAAATGTCTTAATTTTAAATATCCTGTTTATTTACAAGAGTTTTTCATTTTGCATAACTCTAATCATAGTTATTATCAATAACAATCTTTTTTTTTTCATGTTCCAAAAACTACACTAGAAATAGGAAACAAAGCATTTAGGGTTAAGGCTCCTAGAGACTGAACCATCTACCAATTTTCTTGACATCTTTGAAGTATCTAGGTTCATTTAAGAATGCTCTTATTATTCACCTTACAACAGACTGCTTCTGTTAATTATTGTTACTTACTGTTATACTCTACTGTTTTACTATTAGTGTTGGTGTCTAGAATTTGTGGCATGTGCAAGGTACATGAGTGAATGTGTTGTTTGTTTGTTTTTTTTGTATTCTTGAAATGTTTGCTATTGTGTGGTTGATGTTTGATGTATATACTGTGTATTTTATATTATTGTGTGTCTTTGGTCAGGACCCCCTCGAAAAAGAGATGTGTATATACATATATATATATATATATATATATA
>JAPMOB010227634.1:0-13652 GCA_029875015.1 Lepomis gibbosus
GTGAGGTGATGTATGAGTGTGAGTGTATGCTCTATATGCTGCAGAGTTTACTGGGTGAAAGGTGTGGTTCCTGTTTTCTGGACAAGCTCTGTTATTAATTATATACTGATTAATATGATGCTAGATGTTTTGTTCATATCTTATCACTACGTCAATCATAAGAAAATCACACTTCTAAGTATACTAAAAGGCAAAACCAGCCTCTTAATAAATGTTTAATCCCACACCCCCTACAGTACAATTCGGCTAGGTGTACATCTGCGCTAAAATATCAAGCCTGCGTGGTATAGACCCAGCTCCCAACCCAACTTTGAGAATAGATTAACGGCGATATTTTTTTTATCGCCCGATAAGAGTCCTGGCACTGAATTACTTCTGCCAGGTCTATGTAATATTTGTGACTCTCTCTCTCTCTCTGTCCTTTACCCAAGGCTGACAAAGCTTTATTTGATCACAGTATTTGATGTTACCTTTTGGCGTGCATATGAGATACCCACAGGCGCGTCTGCATCTTTGACCGTATATACGAAATGGTCATTTTGACGTCACTCATTGGTTTGTGGATTGCCGTTTTGAAGCCTCGAGTTTCGCTGCCATGTCGAGTTTTTGAAACCAGTGCCCGGAAGTGACGATACAGCGGAGTTAATGGCCGTGTGCAGAGCTAGCTAGCATTCTTAGCTAGGTACCACTGTAAGTCACGTTAACTGTCATTTTAACAGGGCTGATAATTTTGTCTAGCGAACAACAGTCTTAAAACTAAATGCACTCACCAGAGAACGTGAACAGCCAACTCCTAATAGGCTTTTTCAACGGCGCTGGTTAAATTTACACAATGCCGATGGTAGGAGTCACTCTAGCCTGATTGACAGGTCGCCATGGTAACGATTTGTCAAGTATAGTTAATCCCACCCTGAAACATTCTCTGCTTTATGGTCTATTTTAAAATAAATGGGACCATAATTTACTAAATGAACATCATTTTGTATTGAAGAAGACATGAAACTAGTGACTGAGACCATAAACTCATCAGGAAAGAGCGTCACGGATTGGCACTGACAAAAACAAATCAAATCTTCAAAACATCCACCCAGAAACCAATGAGTGACATCACAGACAGCGGGAGTCAAGGAAGACAAGAGATTCATGGGAAATGTTTCCTTAATCATGAAAAATTAATTTTGTTATAAACACATAATGCTTCTTGAAAAGTGATATGTTTATATTATACATATATTCAAGTATCAATATCACTGCAGCCCAATAAGGCATAATCACAACTTCCTAACTTTCCACCATTGAAGATTCTCAGAAGAACTGTTTAGTTAGTTCTACTCACTGTCTGAGCTGCATATTTTGGTGTTTTTACTGTTGATGTGTAAAGCCTGAACAAGGCATTATGGGATGCGTGAGGGCAGGAAGTGGAAGGTGTTCCCAGGTGGGGGAATAATAATAAAGAGTTCAGGTTCAGCTCGCAGTTTGTCTCACGCATACATATTCTTTTAAGAACACGACACATATGGGAGGGCTGTGAGATGAAGAGGAAGGTGTTTACTGTGACTCAGGCAGTCAAACAATGCGGTGAACACAGGTTAGCAGATGGGAATGTTAATTGAAGCAAAAGAAATAATACCCAGAGGATGCTTCTATTTATTGACAACCCTACTGTTACTGATGAAGGCCGGTGTGTGTGCGTGTTTGTGTGCGTGTCAGTGGATTTTCGCACTGAAAAGTGAGGAGCGTCTGGAGGAAAGAGGTGATGAGAGGGATTTAATGTTGAATGTGATCTTAACACTTTGCTGGTTTATAGGTCTATCTAATATAGAACACATTACTGACAGGACTTTCACATTATATCTGATAAAGTTCATTCTTCAGTTGATTCACGTGTTAGATAAAGAAATGCCCCACATCTTTTAAATTGGATTATATATCAGTTTCAGTCATATTAAAGAAACAAAACTACTACTACTTCTACTGTCCTCTCTCACACAAAACCCATAAATGCCTTACTTTTAAAATGTCACGTGCCTTGTGTCTGTACAACACAATTCACAAATATATGCAGTGGTTTGCATCTGTAAATCTGGGTTTGTATCTGTGTTGTAACATACAACTTGTACACCAAATGAAAATTTGTTGTGAATCTCCACCTTTTCTTTTTAGGTTGTGTTACAAAAAAAGTTCAGGGATGACCAAGCCTTTCCAGTAGATAGAAGTATTGAAACCTCTATGGATGACCAAGCCAACCGCTGTTGAAAGGTGCGTTTGAGTTGATTGCAGCTGACTTTCACTGACTTCATAGTCAAACGTAGGGCTGAACGATTTGGAGAAAAAATCTAATTGTGATTTTTCTGCCAGATGTTGCGATTACCATTCGATTACTGAAATTTTGCTTAAGTTCAATATTCTCTGCTAGTCTATTTTTGACTGAAGCCATGTCAAGCAGCACAGGGCAGATGAACCAGGCAGGAAGTCACACAGGTCAATTTTCAAAATAAAACACGCTTTGCAGATTCCCGATCATACATCAACGACAAACAGAGTTAAAACAGACAAAAAAAACAAACACTTTACCTAGGTGGCTACCTAGTGGCTACTAACCATGGTAGAAACAAAAATCAAGGACAAGTGAACAAATAAGCAAAATCTGAACAAGCAAAATCAGACAAAAAGCTCTTATTCTAAAATGTGGATTTGTAACGTTGTTAACCTGCAGAGTCCGGAATGGCTCACAGAGAGAGTTACACGTAGTTGAAGCACACAAAATGACAAATTAACAACACGTCAACAACGTAGGGCAGCTAAACGCTCCACTGATGAAACACTTCAGTGTGAGTTGATGCAGGACAAACCGTGGAACAGCCACAGCCTGTGTCTGTTCGGCTGGCACCATTAACATTTATCCTCTAGTTTCCTTTGTTGTAAAATATACACACCCTGCTCTGATTGCTGAATAGGACCGTAACAGGAGCCACATGGCACTTGTGATTGGGGAGCACATCTGTCACACAAGGATGACAACAGCATGAATCTGTAACTGCATGACTGTTTCAAATGGGTCAGTGCGCTGTATAATTAACCCACATTTTAATCGCCGTCTTTATGATTAGCTAATTGTGGTCTTTCAAATCGCAATTTCGATTTGAAAACAATTAATCGTTCAGCTCTAGTCAACGTGGACTGTCAGTAACTGCAGGGGTGCAGATAAAAAAAGTACAGTCAATGGCTGATTTTGCGGCATTTTCAAAGGCAAAGGTTGGTCACCACCAATGTAGCTGTGGTGACCAGAATCAGAAAACTGCAGCCTGTTCAATGCAAACCAGATGGGTACAAATACATTAACCTGAACCTGATATTATAATTGAATGCAAAAGTTAGTTTCGGGGTAAAAAATTGTGCTCCTAGGGGCTTGGGCTTGATGGATATGGTGCAGCAGAGTCAGCCTTGTGGCCAATGTTCCTATTGACCATCTGCAGTAGTGCAACAAAGTATATTCCAACAACACATACTCACTCCGAAGTTTTCACATATGGGCACTTGGGCCAGATCCCTTGGCGTCACATTTTAATGCTCTGGGTACCCCTTTAATGTTGTTTTCCAACCTGTATGTGAGGTCAATGTCAGGTGATATAGTTTAAAGATCCACAAAGGTGGACGGGTATGTCAAACAAGCACTGGACTTTCATCCAGCACACCAGAGTTTGTTTCCTGTCTGAAACCAATAAGTTAATGTTGATGTCTTTTTAACTTAAGTTCAGTTACATACATTTGTATGTACGTTACATATGCAAGCTACGTAACTAGGGCTTTAACAGTTCTGCACGTCACGTGACAGCTCGGAGCTGGAATGAGCCGCACTGTTGTTTCACAGGTCTTGACTGGTGAACAACCTGGCAGTGTTTGAGAGCGATGTGCTCATGTTTGTTTCTCTCTGTCTGCAGAACCCGGACTTGATGTGGCCCATTCTGCATCCAGACCTGCCAAACTGCTGCATTTATTTCTTTGTTCCTTTCTCTGTTCTGGAATCCTTTTAAGAACTCGTGGTTTTATCAAGATTATTATTAAATTTGTTAAATTTTAATAATAGTGTGTTTATTCATATAGTGTGTCAAGCGTGTTACTTTAATATATTCCTAGCAAATCTGATGTTAATATATAGATTTTACTCATGAATAGGGGCTTTAGGCTACTGTGAATGAGCACTTTAGTGATATATTCGTAATTATAATTATATATACATATATACATATCTATATATCTATATATCTATCTCTCTCTCTCTCTCTCTCTCTCTCTCTCTATATATATATATATATATATATATATATATATATGGCTGCTCTGGTTGTATACTCAGGAAAGATTGTAGAATATGAACAGGTTGAGCCGGAGTAGTGGCGATTGAATATTGACAACAAATTTGGTTTGGCCCTGTGGGACTTTATAGAATGATGACAAAGAAAGATCAAAAGATGATGCTGAAATGGATAAGATGCCTGCAACCCATCCACCAATGTGTTCCTGAGCAAGACACTAAACCCCTAGTTGCTCCAGAGGCGTGCGACCTCTGATATAGAGATATATATATATAAATATAGATCTCTCTCGATAGATCGATAGATAGAAAGTTGCTTTGGATAAAGGTGTCAGCTACATGTAATGAATTTGCTTTATACTTTGTGTGTTTTTTACATCGTCCACTAGAGGGATGCAGCACCACAATAACCAGCCTTGTATAAATGAATGAAATGCACAAAAATGACACAAAAAAGATTAGTTCATTTTAATCATAACGTGATATGAAGATTCAGTAAAAACATTCGAACTTCCCATCTCTATTAACAGAATCGCGACACACCCGCTCCCTGGACTGTTCAGCTCTCATTAAGACAGTGCAACTGTAGCAGCGGCGGCGGTGGCCGGTGGGGGCTGTAGAGGTGTAGGCCTATATCATATTTGTATATACAGAATGAAAGTAGGTTATTCTATATTTATTGTTTATTTATCTGCTTGAATCTGCTGCTCTCAGCATAAACTTGCTCCGCCTCTTTCTGTCTCTTTCTCCCTGTATGTGTCTCCGCATGTGGGTCAAAACCAAAACTAACGTTAGTGAGTGACCTCTGCAGTGGTGCCTAATTTAAAATTTCTACCATGTCTGCTTAACATAATATCAGATAACATCTCTCTCTCTGTTTCTCTGCAAAATGCTAAAGAGGGTTGCCAAATATACTTTGGCAGATGTTAATATACCTGGCCAAGTAAAGTATGTCAAACACTGTCAGTGCAAGCTGTAGGCCTATATTTTCCAACTGTGTGTTGTGTGTCATGTGACTATTTTGGTCCAGTCATGTTTAAGTGATCATGCCTGTAACTTTAACTACATAGGCTAACACAAGATGGAATATAATAAAATAATAATAAAATAATAATAATAATAATGTCCTTCAGTAAGTTTTTCTTTCACCTAGATGTGTTGATATTGTCCCCATACAATTAACCTGCACACTCCCACAGCATCTAAATCAATCACCATGGCTCCATGCATCCAAAAGCTGCCTAATTGATGCACTAATCCAGTCACTAAGTACTGCAGTGCTGTGGAGTCTGCCCAAAGCAAACACAACCCACAAGTCATCAATGAGCTGCTTCTCAAACAAGAGAGTGAAGCAGGACTGACAGAACATCTATGAACTATAGATCAGGGAAGAGAAGTGCACACTCCTGAGCTGTAGACCTTTGGCCTGAGACAACACAGCTTTCTTATCTAATGAGCCTTCAGGAAATGAGGCTGTAACACATTTTTTTTTGTTTCTCCCACTTTTCTGCAATATGATTTCACAAGTGTGAAGATCACCTCACCCCACATTGAGGTCCTATCTTATGTATTTTTTTCTGTCAGTTGGGAGTTTTAGGAAGCTGTTGTGCTGGTGTGGCAAGGAGGAAAGAATAATAAGACTTGATAATATTTTATATAATATATATATTTTCCAACAGCAGAGCTAACAGGCTTCTAATAATGTAAAAAGTTACAGGTAATATATGCATGGACAGCTTTGACTATACCATTACACTGGTGATTCCTATGAAAATCTCCACCCACTACCACAACATACATGTCAAGGCTGACAAGTAACATATCTGCTAAGCAAACAGGTGGATCTTTGGAATTATGGAGAAAAAACAAAGGCAAAAACATCACAACTGAAAATAAATCAGGTGACTGTGGTCATGGCTGAGTCATGTGTTTTGAACGAAGGCAGATCACATCCTAATGACTGACCTGAACTGGACCCCTCCAGGCTAAATAAAACCTGGAAGAACCAAAATGAGCGAGAAAGCCAGTTGGGGGAGGCTGGTTTTGTTATCGTTTCTGTTTGTGGTGCTAAAATGTTTAAGTGCAAACTCTTTTTTTCTTCCAGAAACAATATCTTCTGTCTGCCACTGACTGTTTTAAGGGTCACCAACAGCTGTCTTTCAATCTTGCTGTCAAGAGTTTTCCCTGAAAATTTTTGTGTTAAACTTTGTATTCTTGTGTGAATTGATGTTGAACTCAGTGACCTCTAGACTATTACTGTTTGCTGGAACAGGTGAGGTGAAGTGCTGAACTGTAACTGGATAAAGAAAAGATTGTCATTAAAGCTTCTACTCAAGGAGGATTCAAGTTTACCACAGGTCCTTTCAGCATGCAGCAGAAACAGCAGAGTTAGGAGGGGGGGGGCATAGTTGAAGGCAGGAGGAGATAGGAATCGATCGTGGAGCGTGTTCCTCCACACCAACACTGAGGTTAAAGGAGAAGCCTGCGCAGAAGAATGTCCTACTGAGTAATTACAAGATCGCCTCTCTTAACACACACAACTGACCTGGCTTTCATGCCTACCTGTGTTAATAATTAGTGCTCATAATGAACAGAATCCATAGGTCTGCTGGGTTACGGTCCTCAACAACCTTGCTCCAAGCAACAACGGCCAAGGAACAGCATGAGGCTGCGGCTTCTGTTGTCAAGAGGTGTGCTACGCTACTGCCCCCCTGTGGACACACTGGACAGAGACAACCCTCAGTACAAATTCAGTATATTTCAAATTGTTTCATTTTACTGTTTTAGGAGACAAACCACGCCTTTAGTGGCTTCTGAAACACACGACATGATGGTTGACCCACTTCTCATGGGTGTTTTCATGTGTCTTCGTCTCGGCCAGCCATCACCTCTTAGTTGGCATGCTGATCATGATCGGCACCTCAAATATCACAGACCCCCCCCTTTATATCAAGTAATCACAATAAATGGCAATGGGACTAAACAGGAAATATAATGACATAACAAGCAAAACAAATATTACTGTAACAAAAACTTCCTTCTCTGTTATTTAATGTTTGTCCATTTTGTTTCACAGGGAAAGAAACTTAATCAACAAAAATACACCCACAAAAAAAGCAGAGAACAGCCAATCTCAACCCAGAGCCCTCGCCCTGAATGGGAAACGAGAGGCCTTGGATAAAAAAAATAAACAATGAAAAACACAAAAAGCTGGTTATTTGACAAAGTAGTAGCAGCATTAATAGCTGCTATTCTGTCGTCTGTGTTGGTGTTCAAACAGATGGACTCAGTTTTACAAATGTCAGACTGTTTATTGTGAAGATGAAACTTTTCATATTATCATCTGGTTGCTGCTGTTTACATTCACCCCAGATGCAAATTCACAAAAATGCACTGCGGAATGTTCTTGGTGTATACATGTATGTACATAAATAACTGTATACAGTATATTGTTTTATTTGTTACCATATTTACTGTACAATTAAATATATGTTGTGTGTGCAGCATGAAGGGACTGCAAATTTAATTTTGTTATGCAGCCTTGTGCTGTATAATGACAAACAAACAACTTTGTTCCTTCCCAAAACAGTCAGCAGCTGCAGGTACCCTAGCAGCTGATACACAAACAATAGGTAAAAAATAAGTAATATAACACCAAACTTCTGTTACTCTGTCACTTAAATGTAAGAATTTTTATTTTAACCCAGCTTAGCCAGACATTAAACCCTGTCAGACTGCATGAATGAACCTTTAAAGTCCATCACCTGACTACTAACAAGATGTAACATCATGTCACCCACACCTCCCTTACAGAACATAGTCCATAATGATGTAATAACTGCTTTCAACCTCAACACCTTTGCATTAAGTCTTTAATTCAAACGTTCACCTGCTGCAGTTACTAGCCGTAATAGTTTCCCCGTACAATTTACTGAGTCATTTTGATTTTTTGAGAGATCTGATATTTTGAGAGGACATGTTTTAAATGTGGAGTTTTTGAATTACAGCCAACAGGACTGATGAGAAGCATAGATAAAATCTGGGGCAAGCACATCTGTCCTCATCTTGTTGTGGAAAGTTGCAAAACAAATAGAAAGATGAAGCAATGCAGCAGATCATAGATCAGTAAAAGCTGCACTGTCATTTGTACTCCATCATAACTCACTTTGTACTGACTCAGGAGAGAACAAACGTCAACCTTTCCCCACAGCACAGTGTACAGAGCGTCTCCAACCACAGGAAATCAAAAAAATCAAAACAGAAAATGTGGTCTTGATTTTCAAGATGCTTGATACAGATAGATAGCAGCACCAGATTTCATTTGAACAAATCCCACCATTGTCAGCATTTAATTACTAACTCATTCTCTATTCCATACTTCACTTCAAATAGTGGATAAAAACTAAATATGTTTGCAACACTACACAAAATGCAGGGCCCAGTTTGAACTACTGCAGATGAAAAATCTGCAGTAAACTTTGGTGAACCCCGACATGTGAATTAGTAAAGTTCAACTGTTTCAGGAGCCTTACTTTGAAGGAACACAGAACCCGAGAGCCAAAACTAGAGCCATCGGCTATCATACTTCCTGTGCTGCATCATCTAGTCTTACATGTATTCAACTGTTGCTAAACTCTAAACTATTCCACTGCTACTGGTTTGCAGAATGTTTTGAGACACAAGTGGATGGCACAAAAATAGTGCATTCCCCTGAACGTATTGACAAAGAGAGCAGGTAGCCATGTCATCACGCTGCCAGCACCATCTCATCAGGGATGAAATCTGTGAATGTGTCATGTTCTGGTCTGATGTTTGGCTTCTCACAATGAAAGACCACCAACTAATATATCAAACATGTCAATAATGATACAAATGTCCAGATACGGATGCAATGTAGTAATAAAAAAAGTGATTTAAACATAATAATAATCAAGACTTCTTTCTGGAAACCTGTCATTTGATGAACAGCAGCAGCTCTGTCATTATTCAAAAGACCCACTGCATCAAACATCTAGAAGAACATAAGTAAAACAGTAAGGCTTTAAACACTGGAGGTCTGCCGAGGTTGGAGCTTCTGGATTGAGATTCAGTCTCTCATGAGAAACTGGTTAACCTCTCACTCACTTCCCACAGCTTCCTTGCCAGGGCATCATCTCGTCCCTTGGCTCCCACTTGTTGCAGTGCACAGTTGGAGAAGTAGCGTCCGCTAAGAGGCTCGATGCCCTCCTGCAGGGCACAGTACAGGGTAGTCTGGGACCCCCCCTCGGGGTCCAGGAAGAAGAGCTTGGCAAAGGGCATCATGAGGAGCTGCTGCCACAAGCTCACACTGCGACACAGTTCTGTGTAGATGACTCCTGGAAGAAATGATCCGAACACGTGTGAAGTCTGAGGTGCTCCATGTTTTCTGTGAAACACAGCCTGGCTTACAGGTCGTCTATTCTTTCATCTGCAAGACCTGCACTCAGATACTGTGAGAGAATATAATCCAGTGGCAGACATAGTGGGTCGAACAACTACTGCTGGAGCTTCAAGATTGCAACGGATTGAAAATCCTCCGCTGAGAAAGAATAATATGGAAACACTGTGCTTACAGCTTACATTAACCACCGACCTTATTCCAAACCCCGGTGGAAATAAATGCACTGATGTCTGCAGGAGCCTATGACTAGATATTAGGACTAATAGCTAACCCTAACACTAATATGAGATTTGCACTGAAGAGCTGTTGGTGCCACCGTGAAGAACTGGCACTTGGTGATAATAATGACATCATCATGCCAGATGCTGTCAGCGATTTGTGAAGTGAAAATGCAAAGAAATAGAAAATACTGCTTTTGCAACACTTCCTGAGCCTACATACTAAACAACCATTCTAAATGTGTTTTCTCTTTGTATTATGTTCATTTTGTTGCAGGGCATTATAAATCACAAAATGCAATACACAGTGTATAGTGAAAAAAACCCAGAAACATTGCAGAGACAGTTCAGGAAGCAAAGAAATATAGCCCCTCTCAGATCCGTATCAATGTCTGTCTGGCCAGTCTGGAACAGAACCCTGGTCACTTTTACATAAAAGTCCTGACAGCAATCTTACTAGGTCTAACACTCCCAAGACTTTCAACACGGCTGAATTGAAAATTCAAACATTAAAGTAAAGGCAGCATGTTAATTACACAGAGGGATAATAACACACACACACACACACACACACACACACACACACAAAAAGCACCAGCAAAAATCTGTTCACTCTCAGACCGTATAAAATAGGCAGTAGAATTAAATTAAATATTCTACAAAAAAATATTAAATAACTAAATCGATGAGTGATATGAGGGGGTGAGCAATCCTCCTGCTTCTGATGGTCAGTAATTACAGCTTTAACAAAAGTTTTAAAATCTATCAGGGATGCAGTCTGTGAGGACAGAAAACGCCGCTCTTCCTTTCCAACTCAGCAGTGATACGGCTTCCTCTCATGCACCAGCTACCAGTATCATACAGGCACTGTGTCTCTGTCACTATCACTTTAAGACTGGACTCAACACTGACACTTTTTAAAATAATTTATGTTTTTTTTTGTTGATATTTGACTAATGTTATTATTACTATTATTATTATTATTATTATTACTACTGTTATTTTGCTTTTTTTGTACTGTCTTTTTATCTATTATTCTCCTTCCTTTCTCGCTAAAACTGCTGCTGGAATTTTCAATTTCCTCGCAGGATCCATTCCAAAAGGATTAATAAAGAGAAGTCTAAGTCTAAGTCTTTCCTTATATGTCATTTCATGTTTCAATACAGCCGTAATAGCACATTTACATAACAGAGACCTACGTCTGAATGTCAGAAGGCCTGGAGGCTAGTCTTGTGGTGCTGTTGAACTGCATTGGGTTATAAGAAGGATTTGAGAAGAGTGTTTCTGTTATATTGTCTGCCCCATTTCTAGCAATGATGGTAGGCTAAATAAAGTCCAGATTACAGACTATATGGTCACAACTTTTATATTAGTTGATCTACTAATTTTCCAGCTTGGTCTTGACCTCCAAAAAGGATATGTGACATCACACATAATTCCTATATAAAATGTACAGTGAGCACTGACCTGGGTGGAGACAGTAGCAGGTGACGCTGGTGCCCTCCAGCCTGTTGGCCAGCTCCCTGGTGAAGAGCACATTACACAGCTTGCTGTTGCAGTAGGCTTGAAAGTTGTGCCAGGCAGACTGAGCAGACACTAGATCCTTCTTGGAAGCCAGCAGAGAGAAATCGATGTTGCCAAATCGGTGGAGAAGTGCAGCCACAGTGACCACTCTACTGGGGCCGCACTGCTGCAGTCGCTCCAGCAGAAGGTTGGTGAGCAGGAAGTGGCCCAAGTGGTTTACCCCAAACGCCATGCCGAAACCATCCTCAGTATGTCCTGGACCCATAACACCTGAAACACAGACTTGATCAGTCACGTTGTGTATTACAGAACTGTGGTGGTGAAGTCAGATGTAACTGATTTCATTTAACTGAACTTTTTCATTTTGTTTTTAGCTAAAAAAAAAACAAGACAAAACTCAAAAAATAATTTAGCATGGAAATGGAAATTCAACCATATTTTAACATCCTGACCTGCATTGTTGATGAGGATGTCCAGTCTGGGCTCAGTCTTCAGAAAGGTTTCAGCAAAGCTGCGAACAGACTTGAAACTCGCCAGATCCAACTGCATGACCACCACCTGATTGTTCCCACTCTCCTGAAGGACATGCATGCAGGGTAAAGTCTTGCTGTTATTAAAAAGGCTTGAAAGTATTTCCTGGTTCCTGATTCAACTGTATGATCGTTCTGGAGGCTGCAGTTTGTGGTGCTGTATTGGGTTATAATGAGGCATGTCAATTTTTGCACCATTTATATCAATGAGGGTAGGCTAAATAAAGTCCAGATTTTTAGGTATATTATGGACTCTAAGTTTTATAGTCACAGTTTTAGGAGATCTACTAACATCTGATTTGGAACTCTCACTGCTCTTCACGGATTACAGCACAACAAAGTGTTTCTCCTTTGTGATAGCCTCTGTAACTAGAGAGTACTTACTCTGCGGATGTCAAAAGCAGCAGCCTCAGCTTTCTCCTTGTTGCGGCAGGCCAGGATCAGCCTGGCTCCTCTCTTTGCCAGAAGTAGAGCCGTGGCCTTGCCGATGCCGGTGTTGCTTCCTATGCAGATTCACATCCATTAATCTCAACACAACTGGCAACAAGGAGCTGTGCTGAACTCAAGGTTTAATGTAATAATACACACTTAAAAGGGAGAGTAAGTGATTCTACAGTGAGAGCCAAACACATACACCCCTCCCTCAGAAGCTCCGCCCTCAAATGTTCAAATCTCTGAGGTTTCTCCAGATTTGACACACCTTTGCCCTTACCTGGTCATATAACTTGCTTCTCTGACCCTTTCGTCTTTGGCTGTTTCTCTGCCATATCTCCTTCTTGTCTTGCCTGGAGTCTAGCACATTCCAATGTGCTGGTGTATAGAACTCTCTCTCCCGCTCCTACCCTCCCATTACTCCTGTATATAAGCACTGACACCACCCGTTGCTGATTGGCTGTCACAGTGTTGTGAGGCAAGCTTGTTGTGTGGCAACCACTTTCTTTGTGTTCCACAGAGACAAGGCTCCGCAGGAAAATCAGATTATTTTTTTTGGTGCACAAAAAAAAAATGGAGAGCTAGCAAACGTGAGCAAATATTCACTGAATTTAACAAAAAAGTAAACTGGATTAGAATCACTTACAATCCCTTTAAAAACATATCTAGGCTTTAGAATATCTTGATGCAAAACAAAATATATAAAGAGATTTAACCTCAGCAAACACAGTGACATTTGGTGGCATGCAAAACTAGCAGTCCACACTGGTGCAGAAGCACAGGGGGAGCCAATCCCAGCTGACTCTGGGGAAAGGTATGGTACATCGCAGGGCAACACATTCACAAACATCCGCAGCGATGTCGCTTCCTGTGACACCTCGGAGAAAAGGACGTCTCATGTCTGAGAAAACGTGTTTCCTCGTTCCTTCTCACCTCGCGTCTCTCCATGCATCCCCGGTGGGCAGGACTAAGACTCAAAGAAAAGACTCAAGTAGGTGGACACAATGAAGAGACTTGAGAAGCACCCTGTGGCTTATGCTGCGTTCCAAGCAACTCGGAACTGGGAAATTTCCAAACTCCAACTAGAAAAACTATCCTGGAACGCCACTTGAAGTCGGATTTCCTACTAGTGAACTCGGAGAAAAAAAATATGTACCCTGACTTCACGAGTAGCAGCTGAATGACGTCAAAAAACAATCTCAGCGCCCATGGAA
>JAPMOB010227636.1:0-11965 GCA_029875015.1 Lepomis gibbosus
CCCCCACCCAGTGCATAGGTCTCTACTGTATTTTTTACTGCTGAAAACTGTCAGTTGATTTCAGTCTGACCAGATTGCCACAGAAACAGAAACAGAAATAGATTAAACATAACACAAAATACATAAACATTATCTTCAATGGCAGTGACAGTAAGGATGCACCGATTGCTAAACTCTGTGTCAGTATCTGCCCAGATACTGACCTTAACAAACAGATCAGGTATGGCTCAGATTTGACTGATCCACATTCCACTGATCCACTGTTTTAAGAGACTGTTTTCCCAAGAAAAATGAGAGCGGCAGTGGCCCAAAACACTTTTTTTGTTCAAGTGACAATTTCCTCCAGTGGTGTCCATTGTCAGCAAAGGAGGAAGTCTAACCCGCTTCGAAGATGTGACAACCCGTCACTTCGAAGATGTGACATATGGACGCATGGTGAAGACCCACTGGTGTCAGTACGCACTGGGGAGCCGTTTAGCGTCTTAGTTCAATGCACTGAGGAAAGCCCTGTAGAGTTATTTTTGATCGCTGAAGGGAGGTGTAGGATATTTAACAGAAAAGTCCAGTAAGGAGGTGGTTTGGGTGGACGGTGGGCAAGAAAGCAGGATACCGGCGTTTAGTTCACGTGTGAACCAAAAAGTCAACCTTGAATGTTTTTATTTAAGTTGCACAAGTTACCCATGTTACGTTACTAACTGAGTTAACTGATGTAAGTAACGTAGTTATTTTAACCCAAACCATTTTCCTAAACCTAACCAAATTGTGACGGTTCATTACGTTAACAAAAATACGTTTTAAAATTGTGACATTTTCATAACTTTTATTTTAAAAGTGTAACCGTATTCTATATTTCCATATTTATAGTCAAAATTAGGTATCCAGGGTGTTACCAAGGGGTCTTGACCAGGTGTCTGTATGTGAAGAGTTGGGAGTGAGACTATGTTGTGAAGCAGGGTGGCGTTATTAGAGCCACAGTCCACACAGGGAAGAGGTTGAGGTGGATGGGTCAACAAAACATGGGCTGGAAGATCGCTGATTGCTGCCTGTTTCATTCACCAGTGGTTTCGTCTGATCGCCCTCCATGATCCCCTGTTTCCTGTGGGTTTATTATTGTTTAAGATAGTTTCCATCACTAACCAAGGTTTATAAATAGATATAAATATAGTCAGGTTGTGCAGACTACTGCATAGCACCATTTTGACTGTTCAAGCTGCAATTACATTTCCCCATTTCGCCAATCACTTCAGACGATTCTCATGACCACAGCAGTTCAAAACTCAAATAAACTTCAGCAGCATTTTATGATGAATGGGTTTATTTCCATCCAGGTACAGTATTTCTTAGTACTTCTGTTCGATGCCCCCATCCTCGCTGCATAAAGAACTGCCTAGATGTGCATTTCAAAGGCTTCGGCATTATAAAAGGAAGGATCAGTCTCAGATGAAAGCTTCACTGTTGATTCAAACATCCAGCACCATCCCATTGCCTATTTGAGCACTCCTCCGATGATGACATATGTTCTAATCATTGGGTCACGTCTCTCACCAACATCAAAAGTCCCACGTCGAGATGTAGAAATTCTCAAAGAAGCAGAGGAAGGAGAAGGGAAACTGACTTCCTGGATTGGTTATGTCGGGGAGGAGAATAAAACGTTTGACACTTCCTTCTCTGCTCTCCCATTTTTTAAGCCTTCTGGGATACAAGGAGAACTGTGTAGGTACTCTCTCTGATTAGGGGACATCCATTGGGAATAAAGAAAGTGCAGGAATGGATTTTATTTATATATTTATGTGCATGGGAAAGTCATAAGGGAGACAAGGCATACTGTCAGGAGCGTAGGTCTCGTTCTAGTACGATGCATTTTTTCACTATATTAATAGATTGCCAAGCCCTGAGCAACCTGACCTAGTTAAAGCCCCTTGAATGGGCTTTGTTACTATATGCTTGTACTGAGTGTGTTCCACTGTGGGCCTTTGGTTGAATGGACAAATATTATTAAAACATCCATTTCTCTTCGTGACAGGAATACTGCACTATTAAATTAGATGAGTTTCCTACTGCATAAAATTCCAAATGTTTCAATAAGTAACTTACTTTCTCATTGAAATTTTGCATGCACACTTTCCAATACCACATTTTGACGTGGATAATTGCCTGTTTGGAGATGTAATGCATGTTCTGAAAATGTGCCACACTGTGTTAAAATAATCTCTTACTTTACAGTTATTCCGCATGAATATTAACCTATCTACCAACTGAATTGGTTGTGTAGCTTTGGAATTCTGAGCTGAAAAATACAAATCCCAGTTAGTACATTATGTCTTTTCACTAGATGCACAGTGCTAGTCATGGTTGTTGTTATTCTATAGGAGTAGTAGTAGTACCATAATGACACTGTGGTCAACTGTCTAATGTAACTAGGTATTTGTGTCTGTAGATGTAATAACAACCAAGATACTATATTTATAGACATAAAGCTTTCTGTTGCAACAGATTAAATGAATGGTATGGAAGCAAATCTTAAATAATTATTAATGCACTTTCAGGACTTTGTGCGGACTAGAAGATACACTGACCTCCTTAACCAGATCTAGATAGTGACGATACTAATTTAAATATCATGGATATACCTTAATGATATTTCCCAGCTGGCTAGTGTGGACAAAGTCAAGCATAATGTTACATTCCCTATAACAGCTTCTAGCAAATAAATGTCAGTTACTAGGTGTTGATTCTGCTTTAACTAACTATACTTGATTCTATGCAAATTTGTTCCTTTAGACTATTGTTTGTATGCCAGTAACTTTACTTCTTTTAGGTTTATTTATTGTGTGGAGATAATGGATGTGATGAATGCAGGAGACCACATCATGAGAACAGTAACCGCCTCTAACACTAAAAATGAAAGAGGGAATGGCTGATTGAACTCTCTTCCTCTGCCACACACACAGTAGACCCACCTGTTAAACCCACTGCCAGCACGCACTGCTGGAACATGAACACACAAACACGCACACACAGACACTCACGCACCGTCTTGGCCAAAGTGCACTTGATCACAGCCCACACATGGAGAAAACATACACATAGCTCCACTTGCCAAAAGAATCACAGCTTGTTTTGTGAGAGCAGTGGATGAGTAAGGCAGGGAAAAAAGGAAGTCAAAGCGTTTTATTGAGCAGAAAGGAAGAGAGGAAAAACACTCAGCTGGGTTCTTTGTTGTCTGCAGAGCAGAGCAAACTACATTGTGGTTGCTCTGCTGTCTTATACTTTTACACATTACAACAACTCTGCCTCCCAAAGCTATCTGTCTTATGTAAGCGCTTTCACATCTGAATATTCACATCCTGCAATATGTTTTTGTTCCAGGTAGGAAAATGTGGGGATAAATATAGATGGAGTGCATCTCTCTGTTTCTGTACTTTCATTTTGCTTCTCTGTACCCTCCCAGCTAACCCTCACATCCACTCGCCTGAGTGAGCTGGTAAATAACCCTCTGCTCCTTATTCACCTTTTCACCTCTCATAAGGTTCAAGTATTGTGAGACTGTGTGCTCAATGCGGGTACAAGTCTGCCAATAACCTCATGACCTTTTCCAGTGACTTGCATGCACACACACAGGTAAACACCCATTGCTGGTGCACACACTTGCACATGCGTGTCATGCCTTTGTATGGGTACCGCTCCAATGACGTTGACATAAGGCTAAAGCTCTGTAAGGAAAAGGATGTCCAGTGTGGACTATTGTATGTGCGCGCACACACACACACACACACACACATACACAGAAAAGCATATTGTGGACAAATCTCTGTGGATTTTCTTGCATCACTGCTTTTTGTCCCTGAGGGAGAAGACTCCCTCTGTCATGATGGGGCCACAGTGAACATCATTCCCCACAAACATCTAGTGAGTACATTTACTGTATACTGTACAGTACGCTCAATTTCCTATGTAGTGTATGAAAAATGTCATATTAATACATTCAATTAGCACAATCAAAACATGTTTCATAAATTGCTCCCGGCTAATCCACATTATGGTGTGATCGCAGTTTGTGTTGTGTGAACATTTGCAGTGTTTGTGTCTGCGGCAACAAATCTTAGGTGTAAGTCACAGTTTATAATGCTAAAAAGCTTTAATTATATGATTAAGTGGTGTGAACAACATACAAAATGCAAATGATCCACTTAAGACAGTTACACACGCAGGTGCACAAATGACGTTCAAACACAAATACAATGCTTAGAAGGTTTCCAAAATTCTTGACAAGTGTATTTGTTTGTTGTGGAACAGCATGCTGCCCATTTCTGTATCTTGAATATGGGAACACAGTGTATGTGTGGGTGTGTTTGTGTGAGTGAAGTTAAATCATTCATAAAGCCTTCCCAGTGAAAAAAAAACCCATCAGCCAAACTCTATCAAACTCCCCTGTCTGGTAGGTGTGTATATATATTTACACACAGCTGGGACAAAAAGTATTAATTCACATATTTTATTTAGTTGTTTTTAACACCTGGCAGTATTGAAGAAGGAAAGTTAATTATATTGCATTGTTACTATGGTGACAGCAAACCAGTTGATTTACCTCCTGCTTCCAAGTGAGTTCAGTCTTGAGTGCGCCCATGGAAATGGAGTCTGCAGGTAGTGAATTACAGTGCTGGTAGATGCACTTCCCGGCCAATAACAACTTAAAATCAAACACATAATGAGACTGGCTTTATTTAGGTAACCAGAGTGTAACCGTCATGGTAAATAAATAAAATGAAAACCAGAGGAAAGTGCAGCGGGCACTCAAAGTAGGGTACATTCATCACAAGTGTCTGACCCACTACTGTTCATCTGGCAGACCTGAAAAGGGGCTTAGGACTAATAACCTTGTGTCACACAGCAAAGATTTACAGGGACCTTTGAGCCAAGTTGTGGGAAACTATTATGCAAATTTAGCACATTATCTCGCCTTTCCTGTCTTCTCCATCACCAAAAACTGTCACTAATGTGCTCTGCCTGCTGTGTGGGCTACATACAGACAAGAAAGAGACAAACAAATGCAAGCAAACAGGCAGACATGAGTAACTTCATGTTTTTTTCTCTATCTGTCTCTTTCTCTTTCTTTCTATTTGTCTGGCTGGGTCTTTTATCCTCATACATAGAGACACTTTGTCAGACTGATGTATACTCACACAAATGCGTGGCAAAAACAAAAAGACAGAGAGCAAACAAAAATAAGACTGAAAGACGCTCCTTTCGCTCTTCTTCATGGCACCACGTCTGTGAGGACAGATATGCACACATGAACGTCCCCGGAAAGCCGCACACACATAAGCATACAGGAGCAAATAATCATATAGTGGTGTGTAATCAGGTCTGTCTGCAGTCCTAATTAAACTCGCATCTGGCATTTAGTCACCCATGAGTAGCCAACCACACCAGGATAAACAAGCCCATTGGTGTCACATATCGGCAATAACAAGGTTGACACTAAGGGAGGGACAGTGGGAAAGTCAGCATTGAGAGGTGAAAGAAGAATAGTATAAAACGCCCACCATGGAGTTTGACTCTTACTGCCCCATAGCACAAAATGAAAAGGTTAACAATCCCCATCTTGCATCCACCCGCTCACATGTTCAACTCCCCTGCGATGGAGGACAGCATATCGAGTGAACAAAGGGCGCTGCAAGACATTTCAGACAAGCCTTTTTCTACAGCAAATTGTTTCATTTTGTTTCGTACTTTCTAAATCGTACAGAATGGGCAATTAAAGACTTGAATTTGCTTACTTTATTAACTGACACAGTCTTTAAATTAAATTCAGCTCTAGCCAGCATTACTCGTGTTCTGTGTCACATTTTAATTGCTCCCAGGAACAACACAAACTAGAAACAACAATCATATTGTTAAATTTTTTCTTGTTTTTCTTGAAATAAAGTCCCTTACCCTTAAGACATCACTAAATCACAGTGATCATTATCTAAGAAAGAACTTGTGTTCTCAACATCAGTAAAGTTATCAGGAAGAATATCCCTTAAAAAACAAATCTAATTATCCTCTCTGGAGATAATACAGATATACACAGCAAAAACATTGTAACCAAACAATCCGTGTTATATATTTCACTCTTCACTGTAGCCATTAGAGTCATGAATCAAATCTCTCCTCACTCTGTAAAGTCTTTCAGTTACCCATTTCTGATGACGACCCAACCTTGTAGTGTTTTTTGTCCCCATCTTAACCCCACTTTACCACACAATGTAATGGTTACATCTCAGATCACCATTCCTTTTCAGAACACCTACTCACTCCAGTTCCACCTCACAAGATCTATGGCTTACAGGTGTATTCACCTTCATTGCAGGGAGAGGAAAATGGCTTCTTTTATGTGCCTGATTCAGTGGTTTTGGGTCTATTCAGATCCTTGGCTTCTGGTGAAATTTTGTCACTGAGACAGCACTACTTATCCAGTATGTGCTAACTTCCACTGCTATGGTGATCTGTCTACCCTCCAGATCCTTGTGTTTCTCTATAAGTGTAGCCTTCATGCAACTGGTACCCTGCAATTTGACAGTTTCCCTGGTGGCACATTGTTGTCTGTTTCAACGCTATATTCACCCTTACGACAGCCATTACAGGTAAACACATCTTCAAGCTTTGTTTTGAATTTCTCCATCATCATGTCTTCGTCACATCTTTCCTCATTTGTCCCAGGATTCCGTTCTTTTTCACTATGCTGTCAATGGCCATGATATTGTCGTATTCTAAGTATTCTTTGTATTTTCTGTACTTTAATTAATGGCTTCATTGGCCTTCCTACTCTGTAGAGAAATTCTGCCAGAAACTCCATTCTGTTCAGTTAATTGTGTCTGGGGTTTCTGACCTTTACGTCAGCCGTGTGCTTGGGTTTAGGAAAGATGTATGGGGATGACATTGCAAGTAGTTCCACAATCTATCTGGAAGTTAACCAGTGTTTTGTCTTCCATCATTTTTGCAAAGAGCTCTTGGTCTTAACGATGACTCTCTTTCATTTGATTTACCATCTCATTGTTCCCATTTACTTTTTTATGTTCATAACACCCTCATATGCATCACTGTCCTGCTCAGATAAAACATACAGGCTTACCTTCTGTTCTCTGTTCTTTGCATTTTGCAGTGAAATGCCCCCCATCCATATTTTTTTAAATTTTTGCCAAAAACAGAGCATTTCTTCTTGTTTCTCTCATGTGTTTTAACACACAACTTACAGTAGATCTCTTTGTCTTTGCCTTTCTTTGCGTTGTGTTTCAGTACATGAACTTAGGCTAACTGTTTTTCCTTGCAGTATTTTGCCGTTCTCCCTTGACAGCTCTGTAGCTCTTCATATTTGCAGGAATCTATCAAGTGTTATATTCCCTTCACTGAGTAGTCTCTCCCTCATTGCAGAGCTATTTGTGCTATTTGTTCTTCTCGCTGGCGCTCTGTCCCTCGTCAGAGTGTCCAACAGCTGTCTACACTCTCCTGTGAGATAGTAGAACATCTTGACTCTCATACTTCGTCTGCATTGGGTATGGTAAGGTCCGTGTACAGTGTAACACTCCTCCTTTGAACACAAGTTGTCAAGACTTGGTTAGATTAAGTGTCCAATCTTGATCTTTGTATACAAAATTTGTGCAATAATTTTACTAATTTCCGAGGCATTTTTCAAGATATTCAGGAAATAAGGTATAAGTTAATAGCCTGACAAACAGAGCAAAACGTCATTGTGCATTAAAAAAAAAAATTAAGAAAAAAACCTTGAAACAAAATGATTTGCACTGGATGCATCTTAAAGCTGCTACATGTAGAATTTGAAATTTGTTGACTTTACTTCCCATTTCTGGGAAACATAACACTGCCATATTTTATTGTGGAATTATTCTTCATAGATTTGATGTTGAGGCAGATAGCTAAAGATACTAAAGATACTAAATGACAGCTTGCTTACTTGAAAATACTGTGGCTGCATGCCTGTCAACCCTCCTGTTTCTCCTAGGATTTGACCGTTGTCTCCCGGGATCTCCCCGCTTAAATATTTTCCTGTATATCCTGTATAGTAATTTTTAACCTTTCTAGAAAAACCTTTAAAAATGCTGGGCATATTTAAAATATTTGCTACATTCCCCTCCAGTAAAGCCGGTGGCAATATGTAGAACACTGGTTAGTCAACAGCATCCGCCAACAAAACAATAAGTCCCTAAAAATAGATGTGCATGAACTTGTTTTTCTTGCACAAGGACTTAATGAATGAAAACAACCCACAGAATTAATATTAGGCCTATAACAGTGGTAAACTATATATGAAAGTATAGAAACATATTAACATTATACTAATAGTATGGAATGAACAGTGTACTTTTATGTAGTGGGGTGGGCTGTTGCCTGAAAATGTCCCTTATTTTCAAATCCCAATGTTGTTAGATATGTGGCTGTATAGTAGAGATGTAACTTGACTGAAGATATTATTTTTATAGGTGGGCTAAAGTAAAATAACATTGTAATTCTTAGCATGGCGGATGACTGGTTTGGACAGGGCATAGTGAAAGGAATGAGAGAGACTAACAGCCCCATCAAAACATGGTAAAACAAGGAAATTATGTCCAAAAACTATATTCTGCCTGCTGCATGAGTGTTAGGTTACGGTTTGTATAGTATACTGCAGGTTTACATTGTCAGCAGGGATGGACTGGCCATCTGTGGAAGCAGGAAATGAGTTGACTGTTTGGTCCTGCTGTGTGTATGTTGTGAGTGATCTTGCCTCATAAATCTTTCTTACATTTCCAACTTTACTGGCATATTTTACCTTTGATGTGCTGAACTGACAATGACAAAGTGATTATAATGTGCATAAATTGTGACCAAGTCACTCTAACTAGTTAGCATTGTGATGCCTTCAGGTGGTTGTTGAAAATATATAAGACAAACAAAATAAGCACGGGGCTAAATGTCACAGGTGATGATTATTTCATTACAGTGTGTCTGTTGCTGTGGATACCTTGTTAACAGAGTGACTTTGTGACTAAGCTATAGCAGACAACTTGACTGATATATTTGTTTGTTGATGTTTTTCATGTGAGCTACATTCTCTAATTGCCTGACTGCCCTTGTGCTTACTTGCTCATTCTGATGCTGCAATTTTGCAACACTGCTCTTCAGTCCCTGCCCTGCATGCATATCCCTTTGCTTTTGCCAACATCCCAGCATCCACCTGTGAGCATTGCCTTTGTGGGAGATACGCATTTCTTCCTCTGTCCTATATGCTAACACAGAGTGATTAGAGCTTTGATACAAAATAAATCTTTTTGCCCTCTTTCAATAAATGAATCTTATATTTTGATAAATACATTTCAGATATTTGATAAGATACTTTAAAATCTTAAAATCCTATGCCATTTCCCTTTGCATCACCATGGATTCAACTGAAGGTGAGCAGACACAAACTGTAAGACATAAAAAGACCACAGAAGCAATTGGAGAGCAACATCTTAAACCAGACTCACCTTGTTTTAAGTAGAACCTCAGATGCTCCAAGTACTTGTACAAGTTTAAGTTTAAAATATCAATAGAAGCAAAATATTGGTTTTAAGAAACAGGCTTAAAACCAATACATTTGGAATTTCTTCTCAATTTGCAGTAGGGCGAAAGTTAAAACAGTGTACAGAAACCTTTGGTAGGCACTGACGCTTTGAAGGATAATAAACATAGGTCTAGTGGAGCATGCTTGGTAATAAGATTAAAAAGAGGCAAAACAAGGCTGTTGGTCTTTCCTGTGTGTTAGTAGAAGCACGTTGAATGTTAAGGAAGGATATGATTTTACTGAAAGTAGAAGAATTGTTTGTCTAGCAGCAGAATACTGCACAAGGTGAAGATTTGGAATGGCCACATAAATCACAAAACCACTACACTGTAGTCAAATCATAGTATTAGATAATAAATGCTAAAGATGCCGTCCATGAACCAGCATCTGTTTATCCAGCAGTGAGAAGAGGATGTTTAAGATATTAACCCATTTTCTTCAGATGCGCACATCACATGTTAAGATCTGTTCCATAAAAATCACAGTGTCAGATGGCTCACATGTGAGCAATAAAAATGTATGGATGATGTCATAAAGAGAGAACATGTCAAGCATAGCAGAGACAAAACATAACTTAAAACTGTTCTGATCAATATTCTCAAATACTCGTAAGCGCTATGTGGCACGAAGAAGATAGGTAATCAATATTCTTATATGAAGAGTGGATCAATTGTCTGTGTAATATAAGGTGTTGCTTGTACTGACAAACTCAGAATTATCACATGACGCTGAATCTTCCATGAGCTCTATAGACTGTTTTAGCTTTTGATACTTATTGTTTTGGTTTTATGGCATGCAACTTTTGTTACGTGTGCTAGGTCTGGACTCAAGAGCAAACACCGACTCAAAGGTTTTAGGTTTAGCAAGAGGGTTTTAATGAATGCTCAGTTGTACAGAAGATCTTGCAAAAGGGGAGGTTGTAGTAGTATGGTCGGAGGAGTTGAGGTAGGCGAAGCAGGCTTAAAGTCCAGGGCTGGTGGTGTGGCTGGTAGCAATAGTAATGCCGACTCCAAACAACTGCTCACAGAGAGAAAAGTTTGTTAGCACAAGGGTATCCACAATAGGGTTGCGGTTTAAATTTTCTTCATGCTGCCATTCACGTCTCAGATAAAACACAAGTAGGTAGTCAGTCGTTGCTAATGTTAGCTTTCACACAAGGTCAAAAAAAAGCACTTGCCACTTGACAAATGTATCAGGGTTTGGTGTGCAGGGTAGTAGGTAGTAGGACCCAAACACAGGACACGTAATGTAGAGCAGGTAAGTTCAAAAGGTTTTATTTAATAAACAAAAAGCGAGCACACTTAGAAAGTAGTGGCTGAGTCCAGAGAATCCAAAGGAAATAAACAATCCAAAACCAAACAGTAATTCCAACAGAAAATATCCAGAGCAGGTAAAAATCCAAAGTCCAAACGACTGACAGAGAACAAACTAAACTGAGACTGAGCAGACAAGCTGACGGAGCAGACCAGGGAACACATGGAGACTCTAGACACACACGGAGACTCTAGGCAATGACCCAACAAAGACAAGACAGAAACACCAGGTATATATGCACAGGGACTGACGAGCAGGGCGGGAGCAACACAGGTGACAGACATGAGACTAACGAGGCACAGGCAGGCTGGGAGACAGCAGGGAAAGCAGAGAGACTAGCAGGCAGGCACTGAGGGGAAAAAGACAAAACACTTGACAGGCAGACATGGGGCAGAATAACCAACACTGACAGAACACATGTAACAAAATACCAGACAAGGATGTAACTATAGACAATAACAGAAACCCATGTAAACTGACAAACACTGACCAGTTATAACACAGGGATAATAACAGACGAGAACACAGAACGAGAATACAGAGTGCAGGAAGAGACTAAACCAAGATAATGAAAACAAGAACAAGAAGAAAATACTAAAACATGGAACTAAGGACCAGGACTAAGAACAAAGACTCCAAGAAGACAGACAGAGACGGGCATGAGTGCAACACAAATCACAATACACTATATAACAGGTACTGGACACAGGAAATAACCAAAAACACTATGAGAGATACTGTACAGATCAAAACAACAACACTGAAGAACAAGGACCAGGAGTAATACTGATAAAAAAACAAAGACATGGAACAAAAACATAGACTAACAGATACCTAATGATGAATGAATAAACTCAGAACTAGACAGAACAGATGACATCAGGGGCGGACTGGCCATCTGTGGGATCTGAAGAATCACAGAACGGCCGGTACTCCTGGACGGCCGGCGGGCCGGCCCACCACCCGCCACACACGCAGTCATCGGCTGTTTTTTCCCCCACTAATCTGTTTCACACTCCAGTACTGTAGGTGGCAGCAATGCACCTTTAAGTTGGATGCCAGCTG
>JAPMOB010227643.1:0-16077 GCA_029875015.1 Lepomis gibbosus
AGCAGGTCTTTCTTAGTGTTAGCAGACTCCATGTCGTAAGTTGCAGTGTCGTCGCTGCTGAGTGCAAAGTCAGTAGACAACACGAGAGGCTCGGGAGCACGCATGCATGTCTCAGTCACTGGATTTAGCCAAACCCAGCAGGTGGATCATTTTAATGTCAGATTACAACCCCTTCACACACAGGCAATAAAAAAAGGATTCATTTTAGTAGAAAAACTACAAATAGCCCCTTTAATTGGATCATTTAAAAGAATCTCCACATGGGAAAGTAGTTTGATCACCCATGCAGAGTGACAAATGCAAAAGATAGGCTACTCAAGTCAGACAGATCAAACCAGACAGCAAACCAGTATCTTTTTTTTCTACAGTACAGAATTGCAAATGGAAGAAAAACACTTAATTGAAAACAGACTGTAGCCAATATTTTGAGAACCAATGTTGGATGTAATATACACATGTGATGAGCAGATCAGATATCAGGGATTTGCCCATACCACAGGCAAGCTCAGAGCAGCAGCCTATTAGGTTTTCATTGATGTCTCCAAAGATTCAATAAAAGATAAAGCACCCAGATCCAAAGCAGTGCTTGCTTACCACCTTCTTTGTCCTTGGCTCAAGCTTATACTCACTCATGGTGGCATATTTATTGTGTGAAGCACAAGTTGAAGGCCAGGTCCATACAGCTATGTGGACTAGGTGTGGGCGATTTAGGACAATGTATATTGTGTCACTCATTGTCAGTTTTCCTTTTGCTTTATTGTTTATACTATGCCATCTATCCCTTTTAATATATTTGGGTGTATGAGGTCATTGCGGGTGATGTTACCAATCAATGAGAAGAAATGCTAGCTGACTATATTGGATTTTTAGCTCAGCATTGGCGTGCCTGTATGGATAGCAGCATCGGTTGGTCCACCACTTTAGTTCAGAAATCGAAATATAATATCTTTAAAATTATTTGATGGACTGCCACTATATCTGTGCCAAAGTACAGATATGCATTGTCCTTATGAATTTGGTGATCCCACTAACTTTTCAACTTGCGCCAAAAGCCTGTCAAAGTTTTAACTTATCCAGTGAAATATCTCAGCGTCTACCATATTGAAACCAAATTTGGTACAGACTTGTGTTTAGAATTATTAGACTTGATTGACCTGAAGTGGAATAACCTAATCTCATCAATTTTGTATTTGTGTCATTTCATCAAATTTACAGTTACAGTTGTGGTCAAGGAGTAGGAGAAGACTTTCAGTTGCACTATTATCTACAGGAGCTTAGTTTTAATGTTGACATTGCCTTTGAAACTTAGATTTTTTACTAGGCAAGGATGAAAATCTTATCTTTTTCTTTATTTCTAGGTTTACATACAATGGATCCATATTCCTTAGCTTCTAACCTACCAAAGGAGACCAGAAATACTATATGCATATAGGCCTAATGATTGAGGAGTTATACCTGCATTTTGGGTGTAGGGACATTCAATTCAATTCAATTCAATTTTATTTATATAGCGCCAAATCACAACAACACTTATCTCACAGTGCTTTTCATAAAGAGCAGGTCTAGACCATACTCTGAAGTTAGGTGCTTAGGCCCCAGAACAATAACTTCAGTTTTATCTGAGTTTAACATTAGAAAATTACAGGTCATCCCGGTTTTAACATCCTGAAGACACATTTGAAGCTTAGCTAACTGATGAGTTTCATCTGGCTTGATCGATAGATATAACTGAGTATCATCTGCATAACAATGAAAGTTTATTTCCTGTGTTTCCTGATAATATTTCCTAAAGGAAGCATATATAAAGTGAAGAGGATTGGTCCGAGCACAGATCCTTGTGGAACTCCATGACTAACTTTGGGTAGGGTTTAAGAGGTTTTATACTTTATACTGTGATTTTCATTTTTGAAAGCACATAGTCATTGCATGTCTACACAAACATACAAACATATGCCAACAGCCACTACAGTACATTCACAGTTATAATCACTGACATACTCTCACAAGCCTGAACAAGTCAGGATTAAGATAATGAAATTAAACAGCAAATGTTAGAAAATGTCTATAGGTTTTGGGAGGCGTATAAGGTGCCTGAAGAAGTTTGTTACTATTAATGTCTGGGTCTGTCAAAGTAACAGTGTCGATAACCTGCATTGTGAACCTTCTTTCTGGTCTGGTGTTTTAGTCATTTAACATTGTTGTACACATAAGCCCTTCTTTTAAATCAAAAATGATTTCCCACTGCACACTCACAGCCTAATTTACAAGCTCCTTCATTGCTTCTTTATGGAGTTCTGCAGTGCCATCAGTCAGTAGCTTGTTAACTAATTAATCCATGACCCAATATCATTTCTGTAGTTGTGTGTAACTCCCAAATACAAGTACACCCACACCATGTAATGATCACAAGAGCATGTCATAGTCCCACCAGCTGTTCTGCTGCATCGGATGTCAAGTTAGAAGTGGTAGCTTCTCTGTTTTGATGAATTAGTCGGCTGCATAATTTCAAATGACTTTGGTCTCCTGGTACCTCTGCTCCTCACTTCAGGCCAACGGCTCAGACTTCTTGCAAAGGCTCCTGAGCAAATAAGAAGGCAATAGCATTGGATAAGCATGAAATGGCGAGTTAATGGCAACAATCTAATTATCTTTTAATTCATCCTAAAATATGCCCACAATCCATGAATAATTTCCTGTTCTCAGTAATCAACATTTAATAATGTCCTGTAGAATAAAATCTATGTATTCACCTCCTGTTCACTCTGTGTAGATCACTCTAGCATAATGTGAGTCGAGTCAGGTGCCTGTCTCCGACTGTCTCTGTCTCTCTCTCTCTCTCTTTGTCATATCTTGATGTCTCATTAGCAGTATGCTCTAGGGTTATTGATCTCTGGGAGACGTTAATTACGTTATCAAAGCTTGAGTTGTATCTTTCAATATAGTAAACACAGGAAATGAGGATCTGAGGCTGATTATGTTTACTGTTTTCAGTCATGTACTGGCTCGAGCCTCCGTCTGAACAATGAGTGTAATTTCTCAGAAAATATTAATCGATTAATGTAGGATGCAGGCAGTAATAAAAGCTCATTGCAGCATTTTCACAGAAGCGATAGCTTTTGTTTTCCAACTTCCACTCTTTTATTTCCATTATATTAGGGTTGCAATGAACAGTTATCATCTTTATTGACTAATGTGACGATTATTTTTTTGATGAATCATCACACTTTCTAAGAATGCGCCACTCCAACTTTTATTTTTCCTAAACCAATCCCAATACCCAAACTCTGGGTATCTATTGCTACTGTGTACCTATCTGATACCAATCCCAAACTCTGTACACCTCATTGTGGAACTGATTGGGATCACTCCTATGTAAAGTAATGTAACGCTGTAATTTTACATCCCTTAAATGAGGCCTTTATATACACCACTCTTTTACAGTACAGAGTTTTTGCATTGTTATAATGCATCAAATTAAGTTGGGTTTTTTTCTTCTTTACAATATCCAGACCTGAGGGCAGACATCACATTCATCTAGACCAAACCAAAGAATTTTTTAATGATAATTTAATCTGGATCAGTGACTTCTGGCTGATACCCAATTCACTTAACAAGGTCAGTGCGTCCTTAACTGTTTCCCACAGCCCAAGGTGGTGTCCTCAAATTGTTTTTGTCTGGCCAACAGTCCAGAAGATATAAAATGGAGAGAAGCAGCAGAAATTAATTTCAGACTTTCATAGTGCCCAGTTTTTCAATATGAAAAGGATGAAATATCTCAACATCTACTGGATGAATTGGCACAAAATTGTGTCCTATTGACTTTGGTGATCCTCTGGGGTTTTGAACACCAAAATTTGCTACCCAAGTTCCCCTCAGGATAAATTGTTTTTACTTTGGCAATCCCTTTACTTTTCCTCTGGCTCCAATTATCTGGTTTATGCTAAACTATGATTGTAAACATGTCAAACATTAATACCAGCTTAAATCAGTATGTTACTGTAGGATTGTCGTGTCATTGCTTGATAAATAACTTACACAGTAAATTGATTATCAAATTTTTTGCTGAATAATTTATGTTGATCAAGTGATGAATTACTCCACTAATCCTTTCAGCACTACTTCTATGGTATTAAAAAGTTATGTCACATAGTTGTGACACAACCTACTCTGTTGGACTACAAAAGCAGTCACCTGGAAAGTGACTTGGCCCAGACTTAGCTGAGCCTGTGCGTGTCTGCATTAAAGACGTTGTCATCCAGGGCAGCAGCTACAGTATGAGCATTAGTGTGGATTAGTATGCCATGCTGCGGCTGTGTCACCGGCCTCTCTAGAGCTTTGTTTGACTCTACTGTGATTCCTGTCCTCTTGGCTGTTCTGTTGTTCAGCTGTCAGACCAAAGTGCAAATTCTATCAGCAGGGGTTTATTCAATTCAGGTCTCCGTCGCCTGAAACCTGTGGACCAAGAAAATGGAATAATTTTCCCCCTTTCACAGTGTTCATACACCATCCAATTAGGGCATCCATACACAAGAGAGAGAGCAATAGGCAGGAAGAGATGTGGGCAGTATAAAAGGACAAAAGAAGAACGGTAGTGTGACAGGATATAGAATACAGTTGGAGAAGGAAAGAGACAAAAGAGGAGGGAAATAGGGTGCCTTTGAATACTGTCATACTTGCTTGAATACAATATGTGCTCTGTTACCTGAATGTATGTCTTTCTTTTTGATCACCATTTTTACTCAGTCACCTATAATGCTGTTTCCACTTAAATGTGTGATTTCTTAATTATACAAAAATTATTGCAAATGTATCTCTCCATATGTGCTTGACCAGTATATCAGCCAATATCAGCTATTTGCAGAAATAGTGTATCAGTGTATATGTCGTCCAATAAGTAACAAGAAATTCCACTATAAAAATGCCAGATTTATGTTTAAGGTAATTATGAAACAGTGATAATACTTAACATGAATAATTAACTGCAAAGTACATTTTTCACAAACATGTTTGCATATGCAATTTGTTTATTTGTTTATTAATATATTAAAAATTTCAAATCATCTATTAGTATCCTCAAAATTATCAGTCAGGCTATAGTCTGTAGACGTGATACGCACTGTAGTGAAATACAACCACAGCTGGTTGCACCTTTTTTATGCATTTGTAAAATTTACATTAGCCTGTCAGCATCAGTCTCATATAGCAGAGCCTCTTGCCAGTACTCAAACCCATTGTAGATCTGCGGTCAGTTTTCAAGTGAGTCCATTTTTTCAAGTGCATCAGACTGCACGGTTAGGTATATGCACTGTAATATACACGATACTGATAGCTCAAGTCTCAAATTTCTCACATGACTAAAAATGGCTGTTTGGTAGGAAGGGAAAAACACAGATTCAGCAAGAATCACGCTAGGTGTCATATGTGTTGGAGAATGTGCAGCAGTAAGTTGGAGTTGGTGATTTGTAGGGTTGAGCATGTAATAACACTCCATCAGAATGTGTGTGATCTGACCTTCACCATCAGACAGCTTTCCACCAACATCCTGTCATCTTCTTTTATCAACAGCCCACTCCTGAATGAAGGTTAAATTAAGTGAGCAGAGATTTCTTTGATTGTTGCTCTGTATTTTCTCCTTGCAGCTGTGATGGGCAGAACTGCTGCACCTTGCCCTCCTGTAGTGGGTTTCAATCACTGGGTGACTTGAGTTTCTACCTGACTGATAGAAAGTGACAAGATAGCAGTCAGTGCTCTTTGCTGGCCTCTTAACAGGCTGAACTAAAATGAAATATTGACAGAAGTTTTTTTCAGATTATGTGTTGAGCTGTCTATCACACTGTAAGTGTCTGTCTGTGCATATGTCTGTTTACTGTCTGCTGTTGCTTATGCCCAAAATTGCCTTTGTGGATTAATAAAAAAAGTTGAATTGAATCTCACTTAGCAGAGCTAGCCAAAATGTCAGTATTTAGCAACAGGATTATGACTGTATGTTGGGTTAAGTTAAAAAATAAAAAAGCACAGACAGACTTGTAACCATAACCACTGTAGCATTGTGTTTTAATACCAACTAACAAATGAATTGACTGTGCACGCTGAAAAAATATATATTTCAATAGAGCTGGGTTCAAGGAAAGAGAGCCAGAAAAGAATACAATCACATAAGAGTTGATTATGTTTACTGTTAAAGTCTATCAGGGCATAAGTGGCATAGGATTGTCTAAAAAGAACCATTCTGTCGCTCACTCCTTTGCCACGTACTTTCCACTCTGTCACTTTTGACAATCCAGTGAACCTGCAGAAATCTTAATTTCTCTTCAAATGTCATGGCACGAGTAAACTTTAAGTGATGGTTGAGAAGGAGAGAAAAGAAATGCACTTATCTTTTTTACCTGCATTATGAGAGCTCCTTTTTTCCTAAATTGACACAGTATACACACTTGTGTTTTTAGTGACAAACAAGCATGCAAAGAGAGCTCAACTGTCAACGTACTGTTCAAGTGATCAGCATCGTACTAATATAAGAAGGAAGACGTGTACCATATGAATCACACTGCAGATTTTTTTTTGTTTGAACAGATTATACCTAAAATTATAAAAAGTAATTTATCCATAACAAAATGCCATTTACAGATGGCTAGCAGACACAAACACTCACCTCTAACAAAGGCACCAAGTCTGCTATCTTTCAGTGAATTACTAAAGCTAATTGCCCCTAATTAGGAATCCTTGATTAAGGTGCAGCTTCTGATTTAAGAGGAAGCCAGCAGTGATGATCAGTGTCAGTTTCTCTCCATTCTAATTGTTCATTTTAGTATTCATTTCCTCTTTAATTGTTCCTGTCAAAAGACCTCCATAAATGCATGCCATTTGTGCAAAATGTCACCTTGTCTCTGCCAACTGCCCAGTGACCTTAAAGGAAGAAGATGATTACTTTTGTTAAATCCTCAAGATAAGGTTCTTTAAGAAAAATGTCACTTGAAATCTAATTCAAATCTTTAAATGTTCTCTAGTGATGTTGGTTGTGGTGGTATGTAGGTAAAAAAAGTATCCTCAATTAAACCTCAGTACAGCAGCCGTTAAAAATCAAATTAGAGAAGTACCAACTGATTTTACAGCAGCATGCCATGTTCCTCTACTGTGTCCACACACACAACTCTGCTTCCATGTTGTGTAATCTGCCTCATGACAGTGACACATTGTTTTAATTTACAAGACTGTGACAAGATTTGAATAATGCTTTTAGTTTCTGACCGCAATAACTACTGTATTCTTTAGTTCTCCATTTAACTTACAATAGTGTTGAGCCAGAAGCACATCCTACACGATACTCCATAAAGTATTGAACTCAACTCATTTTGGAGTGGCCTGTTCGGATATGCTATAATTAGATTTGTGTTGATCAATGTTATTTCATGAGGCATGCAGTGCTATGAATCTCATCCTTTCAGACTAACCATTTTCTGACATTTCCAGACAAGTACCCTCAAGATATTCATAAACATGAAAATAATAACTTCCCAATGTCAGTAAGCCATTTGAGGAATGTTGTTTTTAAGTGATAGTAAGGTACAATCCTAAAATTTGCTGCTTTTTATGCAATTGCAACATGTTGTAGTTTCCTAAACCACAGATACAGAGCTATTAACGCTATCTTTATTTTGACCTCATACTTATATGAAGAGAGGGAGATGTTAATGTCATAGGAGAAAGTGTTCTAAACAAAAATGGAGTGACAGCACCCTCTGGCTCTAAGACTGAAAACGATGTCTTCACTTTGTAATATTATATTACCAGTTGTTTTTAAAATTGTATGCCACAAGCATCAGCAAGATATCTTAATCTTGTACTTGCTACTATAGCACTGAATGTTCTGTGAAAATGCATGTCTTCCTTGGAGACACTGTTTCCAGTTAAAAGCTTATGATAATGTGTGCTTTCATTTTCATTTCCTTTCAGCTCCTTTTTCATCTCCAGGGTAAGAGGTCAGAGTTTCAGTAAGTATAAGATACATTTAAAACCTCTAACATTGTCCTCATTCAGCCCAAGAGAGAATACTTCTACTTCAGTAGAATTGCTCCTTGGGAGGCTTATGTTAGCACCTGTCCATGGTGATTTTGATGTGGCAGAAAGAACACTTTAATTGTGTTGTTACCTGGAAACATTAGATTTTTAGATCAGTGGATATTGAGCTCTAAAGCTGGTTCAGCATGTCATTTAAGGACACGTACTTGTTCACGTGAGGAAGCTGATAATTATTTAAAGCAAAAGGAAGGCAAAAAAATTGTTAACATGTATTCACACACAAAGCCAAGCACCCCCACAGGTTGTGATAAAAGAACCAAACACTTGGATAAAATGCAAGTTTAAAAAATTATTTATAATATGATACAAGGATATTTTGTGCAAGAGGTTGTTGGGGCTGTGACGCCTGTACATTATGAACAAAGCACTTAAAATTCAGTGGCAACCTGAAAGCAGAACATGGCTACTGGGCCATGATTGTGTCAAATGGCTAACTATCAAGATACTAGCTGTATTATACAAATCGTTTCCACTAGTATACAATGGCTGTATAGGATTAGATTACATATTTATATAAAGTGCAAAAGAAACAAGCACTCACAGCAAAGGCCTCAAGTGCTTTGTGACTGAGTGTAAACCCACCACCGCATGCTGAAAGCCTTCTCATCATATGGCCAGGTGGTTGGGCAAAAACAATCTGAAGACTTGGCAGGGCAGTATCAAACTATTGGCCATAGTTCAGCTGCAGAATATACTGTATTACAAAATGTATGAAAGGGTTTCCAATCTGTGCAATATAATGAGTCTTACAAATATAATCAATACGGACTGTTGTGAAAACGTTATCTAAAATTCCCCTTTTTACAATTATAAATAGACACTTGTTTACGGCTCCTGTTTATACTGAAGCATAGCACCACAGGCTCTCATTTTTCAAACTTGAATATGAAATAACCTGATGTAAATGAGAAGGATCATTCTTATTTCTGGGGAACACGACATCTTCGACATTAAAAGATATAAGAAAATATATGCACTGTTAGTGACTAGATTACATGTTTTTGTTTATAGTTCATAATTCTGGTTTGTCTCTAATAATGTTTCAAGGTTATAAAAAGCAAGTGAATTCGGCATCACAGTTGAGTCTCAAGAATACAGGAGAGCAAAGAGGCATCAAGCAGTCCATAAGACTCTGTCGAGCACCTCTCCATGACAACACCAGCAGCTGGGGATTCTGGGGGATTATCTAGGTCTGCTGGGAACCCTGTTAAAAGATGACATGAGCTGTTGGTATAGAGAAGGGTAGACACATGACTGAAACCAAGGACATGGTAGATATGATTTAAGTGATCCTTACTGAGTTGGTTCTTTTACGTTTCCAGCAGTCTGGATTGAGTCTTTTCTGCTCCTCAGCCAGAGCTTTGGCCTCCATGGTGTACATCCTCCTCTCTTCACTCTTCATCTTCTTCCACTTGTCACCCAGGATGACACTAATGGCTCTGGAGTGTAAGTTTTGAGACAGAAGAACATAAGGTCAAGGACTCATCTTTTTCAGATGAGTGTCTTAAGATCTGTCTAACTTTGTTTGTGTTTTACTTTAGTCTGAGAGTTAAAGTACAAAGCTTCACATGCCATGTGATGGACACAAAGAGTCAGTACACACAGCACAACCTGTACCCTTGTTCTCTAACAGTACCTCTGCTTCATAAGGTTACATGACCTTACAATTAGAGAGGTCTCTGTGCTGTCTAGGTATACAAATTACACTTCCACCCTCTCATTCACTGAAGTTAATGTCCATATGATGGACAAAGTCAAGCACGTTTCCTGTTTTTCAAGCTGGTTCCAGTGAATTTGCAGGTCTGAGATGTCATTTGGTTTGATGAAACTAAGTATCCACTGATGCAATGTGTTTGGAGATAGAGAAAGGCAACTACATACCTGTTGTCCTTCCCAGGATACATCTGTGTGTACTCCACTCTGTACTTCTTGGCAAAGAGCATGAAGGCATTCATTGGCCGCTTGCATTTTGTAGGAGTGGCAACACTTGCTGTCCCTGAGGTGTGGCTCCTGTTTGATTTGGTAGTCGAGGATTGTGGGGAGCTGGAGCGCTCAAGTTTATCACAGTCTGGACTGACGGCACCCCCACTAGACAGGGAGGTCCTGCGCTGACGAGCCATGCTGCTGAGAACATACACTGCAGAGGAATCTAGTGGGGTGAAGTCATAACTGCAGGGGAAAGGAAGGGAAAGAGAGACATGTAAATATTGTGCGTTTCCTTTCTGTCACATTTTATATGCATGTTTCTTCATGTGCCTGTGTGTGTCTAAAAATGTCACCTTGTAATTTCTGCAGCACCATAACATAATTTTTATTTCAATTTCTCTCAAATTTACAAACACTGTACATTTAAATGCAGTAACTTATTCATACTAATTATTTTGTTTTTAGAATACAAAGCCTATTTCTAACTCTTCTTTTTTTGTCTGATGTGAAGCAATCTATACAGACTTTTATGCAGTTAATTCTCTTTTTAAAAGATAAGATGAAGAATGCATGCTTCTAGCGAGGTGTGCAAAAAGGTTATCAAGCTCAGGATGAAATAATACGTGGCAGAATTGCAATGAAACTGTTTAAAATAAATTAGTTAATTAAACTGTGTTGAAACACTAACGGTCCTGAAAGAGTGTGTGTATGTGTGTGTGTGTGTGTGTGTGTCTACATGCTCATCCTAATTGCAGTTTTTTCTTCTCTGCTGGACAACTCAAACATAAAGCGAATGTAATAGATACTTTTATAACAACAATTTATCAAATGACAATGTGAAGACCGTGACAGTGAAAGAGGTCACTTGATGACAAAAACATAATAATAGAATTATCACTATAGTACTCTTCGGCTTTTTAGAGCTTTATAGTGAGTTTCAGCTCATTATTTAGCTGTCCAGCCCACAACTTTACGGTCAGTACAGTAGGTTTTTGGAGCTTCTTCTCTGAAAACAGCTGCCTGCTGCGGCTGAAAAAGAAGACACTATGAGAGCAGTGAGAAGGAAAAAAACAACAACATAAAGCTGTGAGCCGGGCAGCTACACAATGACCTGTAATTCGCTATAAAGCTGAGGGGAGCTGCAGATTCAGGCGATAATTATTTGTAGGTTCATCCCTATGAGCAAGACCTTTAACATTGTTATGTTAATTTCACATTGTCATTTGATACATTAGTAAAAAAATGCTACTTATAGTTGTTTTAAGTGTCTTCATTACACAAAGCAAGACCACATTAGTTATAAGAATGTACCTCCTGAAAGTGTCAAAGACGACAGAGTCATCACAGTTAATGGCATCTGGGTGGTTGGGTGGCAGACAAATATCGCCCAGCTGCATCTCATAGCAAGGGATCCCATGGTGCACCACAGTAAGGCTCGGATAAAAGGAAGACCATCCTGAAAAACACAGATGGTAAATTACATTGATCTTAAAGCTGTTTATTTAATTAAAAAAAAACCCTCTAGTAGTTTCTATTCTGTAAACAACATTTAGTCAGCGGAAGCTTCTGCTGGTAAAGACTAAATACACGCATTGCTATAAAAATCTGTTTTTGACATAATTTTGCCTTCATTTCTTGCCAACAAAGCTGACATTTATCTTGTTTTTGTTTGTTTTGAGACCGTAACCTGCAGCTGATATTTCTAGATTATTTTGAACAGAAATAATCATAAGAATTGTTTTTACCTTTATTTTTGACAAAAAATGGGTGATCCAATCTGCATTCAGCTGTTAAAGGGCCATCATCAGGTGAGCCAGGGTCAAAGGTCAGCTTTAGAACTGCCTGGCCATAAGATAGTGTCTCTTCATGGCTCACCAACTTCAGTCCCTCTGAACCATATCTCTGTAAATGAAGTAAAAGAACAGTAAGACGAGTCCTTGCACACCAGCAAGATGAGCTAGTTGAACTCATAACCAAAGACGAATGAGTGTAAAATCAACTTGGTGCCTGATTTCCTGAAAAGTTGGTTTCCTATGTATTAAATAAGACCACCACTGCAAATGTTTCAAGACTCATTCATGCACTCACTTCCTCACTTTCTGTACCACCACTGCAGCCTGGCTGCCACCTTGTGGCCATTATAAGCTATTGTAATGTGTACTGACAGAACACTGAACCTGAATCATGGCCTCTCTCACCCAGTCAACTATGCCGCACTACTAAACATCAGGTATATAGCAGATTATTATGAAATATTTCAAGACATTCTGAACTCACTATTTGTAGCCTACCTTAAGAGAGGAAGAGGAGGATGGTATCATGGTTTCATCATCTGAATCGTCATCAGAATCCCTGAGTTCATCAGCTTCCTGCCACTCCACATTATGACCTCGATGGAAGCGCAGGCGAGTTCCTGAATATCAACACAGCAATGTGACATGATGAATAAGCAGATATGAGTTGACAGTGATGAGAGAAAGCTGGAAATGGAAAGTGGATGCAATACTGCTGTTTGGACACCTGAGGTCAGAATTTCTTTACAAATGTTTGTAAATCAGGCTCGTCCTGGTTGGGATCATCATGCAAAGTGAGGATCCTTTTAGAAAGGTGTAAACAAATCACTAGTTTCACAGCATCTCTACGGCTCCTCTCCAAAACAGTCTTCATTGCATGTCTGGTTGCCATCTGCTGACTTTGAGGCCAGAGCAGTTAAGCAGCCTATCAGAACTGTTTTGGCCATATAAATGACAGGTCTATTCATAAAGAGATTGAAAGAGTTTGAATTAAGGATAAAAAGAAAAACTGTGTCTTTCTCAACTGAAAAGTGTTTACTATTTACTGATGTAAATATTAACAGATTTAAGAAAACATTAAGGAATGGCTATTGTTTTCTAATCGGGAAAACATGTTTACCCTATACTGGATTTTGTCTTTAAGCTACAAAGGACAATTCTCCCAGTTTTTCTTTTTAAGAAATTCTTAGAAAAGCCTCAGGGTTAAGTTTCAGTGTGCATGGGTGGGGTGAGGTGTATATGTCTGCATAAAGTATACACATGAGTGCTCATGTTTGCACCTTTAAGGAAGCAATGCCAGGCTGTGGAGGGCCAGGAGTGAGACCAGGCCATGTCTTCGTCATCAGAAAATGATGAGGACATTGAGAAAACTCCAGACTCCGATTCACTGCTTGCCTGTTGGAAATCATGTTAAAAAAATCTCACAATGCCATCAGTAAAATAGAATAAAAGAAAATCAGTATGCATGTCATACAGAATTTACTAGGAAATAATCACTGGGTATACAGGTATGGATGATTCTTGGGTTTTCAGAGGTTGAGGTTGGAAAAGAGTGGTTACCCGGACACGTCTGCGCTCCCTGAGGTGGCCTCTGGACGGATTGGGTGCGCTACTGGCTAGTGGAGGACGAGCATAGGAATGTAAACTATTACTGTTGCCAAAGATGTGGACTGGAGATGATCTGAAAAAAACCCACCACATTTTAGTGATACTGTGTATTTGTAAAGTGATATTTATAATCTACAGACAGGTGAATGTAATTCTGCTGTTCAGCATCAGCAGGGGTATTCAAAAATAAAAGATTAGTCAGGTTAACTGTGAATGATTTTGCAATATCCTGGTTATAATGATGAGAAAACAATGAGCCATTCAGTCCAATGGTTGTAAAAAAAAAAATCAACATTTCAGAAGAGAGATCACAGTACATTTTCTAACTAGCTAACTTGCCAATCCAGCTTTGTGGAATACCCCCAGGTGTCCTGTATATGTTAAAACATGTGATTTCAAAGTCTCCTCGAGTTTATGTATGCACTCATCAGCCTTATGTGGCAGTTTGTATTGGTACAAACCTCTTGTGTGGGGCATTCTTCAGCAGGGGGCTCTGAGGACTGGTGGCAATGTTGGCCAGCTCAGCGAGCCAGTTGGTGCTGGGGGAGCAGCTGAGCTCCTGGTGAGACACTCCTGCTCCAACCTGAAATAACCCTGGAGACCTCTGGTCCTCCTCCACCTCCTGCAACTCTGGCATGTCATCTGGGGAGAGGTCAGCAGTAATATTCATAATTAGTATTTGGCTCAGTTTGCTAAAATGTAGCATGCGATTTCTTGCTGGTTTAGGATTTTACCATAATCCATGTGGCACCCAGGTGAAGAAGGCAGGTCCTCATTACACTTGAGTGGATCAAAAGACTCATCCATTGTCACAGTGTCCTGCTGTTTCCTCGTTTCTTTTTAAAAAACAGGCTCCAGGTCACTCTACTCAGCTCCTACCATATTCTTCCACATCAGCTAGTTTCAGGGGGAAGAGACCAAATTAGAGTTTTCACAAACAGAGTGAAAGTTATATTCATAATGAGGTTTTATTTGGATGTATACAATAACCACTCATAATGAATGAAAATTGACTCTGCATTGCATACATGATTGGTTGTATGTGGATATTCGATAGTAATATGGTTTCATAGAGACATAATGAAAAGATCCACGGAATAAAAAAGCTCAACATCATACACGTAATCCTTCAAAGACATCAATATAATAGCAAATGAAGCCAGCCTTTAGCGATTCCTTTGTCTCTGAATCGACACAGTACACCTCTCTGACTAGTCATGTGACCCGCTGCGTGAAGGCCTTTGTTTATAAACTTAAAAAGGCATTTGGCGCATGCGTACCAGAGCTCATTCATTCATGACTGCGTAGCAAAAGTGGTAAATAGCAATAATTCGTTTTGAAGAGTGGCATATAGAGTATCGAAAACACCAAGTTGAAAAAAATGTAAAAGAATATCAATGAATGAGTCAATTGTTTTAAGCAGATTTTAAAATTATGTGGTCTTTGGCGACGTGCAAAGTAGTCGAAAATATCGTTAAAAATATAAAAGAAGCTGTGAACATCAAATTGGTCAGTTTACAAGGAAGAACTGCAGTCATTTGCGTTCTGACAACCGATCGACGGTCGCAACACGCTCTGGCAAACAGCTGCTTCGACTTCGTAAACGCGGATATAGTAACAGTATATCGTTAATAAAACGTTTCACTATGATTATCGTGTTCAAAAAGACCGTTTGGAGGCCAGGCCTAATGTTTCTCTACTACCCAAAAGCAGCAGCAGTGTCCTCAGTTCAAACCCAGAGGCTGTCGGGTTTAACACTGTAAACAAAAGAATGTCAACAAGTTGAGGCATGACGCAACCCCCCAGCCCTGTTTAAAATGAATGACACGAACACCTCTCGAAGCATTTTAACGACATTTTCATACAAATCAATGAAGATTTAATAAGATGAAGGACTTCTTTGATACGAAAAACGGCTGTCGGGTGGGCTTGTTATCATCAAAACAACAAGCGTCACAGCGAAAAAAAACATTGTCGAGTACAACCTGTCCTTCGACATAAAAAAAACGCGTGACAACCCCGCTAAAACACCATGTTAGAACTGCAAAGACACGGCTCACACGAAGCGCAAGTTAAAAATGAGTTTGAACCTTTTATTTCTTCGAAAAAAGTAGGCAACTTCCCACTTACCAAACCTGTCGCCATCAAGAAACTCTCTGGCATTCACTCGAGGGTGGGAATGAATGTTTCTTAAGGAAGCCGCCTATTGGTGGATACGAACGTCAAAAACAAGAATCCGGACATTCTATTGGTCGATACTGTTGAGAAAAATATAGAAGGCGGGGTCTAGTTTGTTGATCATCGTATCATTGGATGGAAGTACATGCCTGTTACTACCCAGTAACAGCTGATTGGCAATAACAGGAACAATACATGGTTATTTTTCTGCAAAGTTGCAACTACAGCAAGAAGTACTTACATTTCTTTCTAGATTATTACTAGATTATGTTTCCTTTCCTTTGTAATTAAAGTACTGGTTTAACTTTTTACTACAACAAAATACAACAAATGAAAATGAACAATGAATGAATGAATGAATGAATGGTAAATGAGTGACTGGATGTGATGAAAACCTATGAAATGTCCTATCTTTTTATATTAATAATATAATATAATATAATATAATATAATATAATATAATATAATATAATATAATATAATATAATATAAT
>JAPMOB010227646.1:3232-18540 GCA_029875015.1 Lepomis gibbosus
CCCCCCCCCACTCTTTTTGAACATGTCTTTTAAATTCAGTATTTTGCATTTGATTATTTTCAATGCCCTTTTCATCCCACTTTCCACACTAACTAGTGCATATTTATTCTCTTCCTCAAAGTAATATTTTACCATGTCTGATAAGTATATTAAAAGCTGACTACTTCACAGTTCACAGCTGCAGTCCCGCCTCCCCTCTGCTCCTATGCAAACTAATAAAGCTACTAAAGCTGATCAAGGTCAGCTCAAAATGGATAACCCCACCGAAATTAGTGGCCTATATTGACCCCATACATAAACAACATGGGTGCTGAGACCTAGGGACATGCTGAAATCTGTCTAGTTAAGATTTAATGCAGCAGCTACCCCTCCTTTGCCCAAACCTTCTAAAACACTGCTGACCTCTCCCTCAGGTCCTTTGTTAGCACAGCAGCTCTTCAATCATTTGCATTTTAGAATTGTTAAACAAATACCCACCCATGGCTCCTTCTCCCTGCCACCCGCTGTGACCCTCCACCCACTCTCCTCTCAAGCCAGCCAAAGGTAGTAACAGGCATACGGTGCAGGCTGCTCCAAATGTTAGCCAGAGAGAGCGGGGTCAGAGGTTGAATAATTCGTATGAGTGAACAAACACTCAACAATAAGGCTAAAAGTTTAACTAGCTTTGCAGCATCAGCCACATGACAGACTCCTCAATTTGATGGTGAATGACTCAATGGAAAATTGAGCCAATTTGTTTAATTTATTAAATGGCTCACTGCACCTTTTTGTAGACGTGGGGCTAAAAAACTATTGCATTATTGAACAGGGGTCGTATGGGCTCGACATGACATCGTCCCTGTGCGCATTAGCCAGTAGTGTCAAAGGCAGGGAGGCATATTTTTGCCACATGGCATTTTGGAAATGTGGTATGGCCATTGCTGTCAGAGCCAGAGTGTGTAGGACTGCAGATCAATAGCCAGCTATTGGGTAGACGGTGGCGGTGTGCTGCAGTGCAATCTGGGAGTTTCCTCTGGGGAGGGATAGGTCACAAGGGGTACAGAGCGTCGCGCAGCTCATGTTGTTTAAGATGGGAGTACAGGCTAGCGCTGTGTGTTTGTGTTGCAGCTGCTGATGCGTGAAATGGAACTCAGGTAGCTGGGCGGGCCGCAGGCCTTCGCTGTATCTTCCGCCAAGTGATTACTTTACTCCATTGATTTTTCTCCCTCCTCCACTGATCTGAGAAGATCACTGGAAAGAGAGATAGAGTGAAAGAGAAAAAAAAGAGAGAGGGAGCGAGGGCAGAGGAACCATTGATTGACCTAGTATCGAGATTCAACGATTGGCAGCAGAACCTTGAGTGGCAATGCTCCCTGGTAGCTCGCTAATCTATGACTGAGATCCCCGGTACATTCAGGGAGTACTGTTTTATATATCACTACGGATAGAGGCCAAATCTTTTTCTATCCAATGTTGAGGGAAAAAAATGGAGCTGTGCTTGTGAAAACCCGTCACTGTCCCATTGAATACACCGTTAGGAAGATCTTAACTATGTCTAAGACATCTTTCTTATTAGGAATATATTCTACTTACTGCACATTATGGTTAGCTGTGCATGCAGTGTGTTTGTTTCTTTCATGGTCTTATCAAGGTTTGTTGACCTGGCAGGGCTGAGTAAATATATTCATGAGTTTTTGAATGGTTTATTTTATTTTCATAATGCAGTGCATCTTTCAGACAGCATGACATCGCCCAGAATCAAACCTATACTTCTTTACCTCCAAGGCAGATAATATACACGCATATGCAAAAGGTGCATGTCATTACCATAAGCTACACTGCGCTTGTATCTGTAATGGCTGAGTGTCTATTAAAGCATAATTGCATTTTATTTTTTCTCATTATGTTTATCTCAGTCTGGGGGCGATCATCTGCCAAGGCCTGAGCCACAGCAGACTCAGAGGTTGGGTTGAACTTAAGTGAGATGAGTCACAGAGCCTCGTGTGAGAGTGTCTAGCACAACAAGTTGATGATCGCAACATGCAAATTACTTGATTTGTCTGAGAAATGTGTGAATACTCACTGCTGAGTTGACACAGTGGCACTTTCAAGTGCTTTAGAAAGGCAAAAGAGTGTCTGCAATCTGTTCCCCTTTTCATTTTGTTTTTACATTTTAAAGGACACCTCTGGTAATATTCTATAATACCGTTGTTATTGTTGTCAACCATCCCCAATCCCATTACAAAACACACAATTAAGTGATCTTACCAATGTAGTATTGTCTGCCAAAGCCAGACATGTATCATTCTTTATTGTTGTCCACAACACATCAATGAGCCACACCGTTGCGTTGAATGTTCATTCATTACCATGAACACACACACTGTAGTTTATTTTAAGTCAATCCTACGTGCATTGTAGTACATAAATACTTACTAGCCCGTACAATTGTGTTTAATCTTCAGCTGGAAACAATCCCCAGCAAATGCACAATTTCCTGCTGTTTGAGCAACTAAGCTAAAAACTAGAGTTGCCTGCTGTTTGAGGAAATTATTTTTAGTTTATAAAAAATGAAATACTTGTAACCCATTTATGTCTTCAGACATGTCAGAATGTACTGAGAGACAGATTAAGGTACTCTTGGTTTTGGTCCAACTCTTTGTTGACAATAAGAAAGAAAATAGCACTTACATCATGTTTGGAGCGACAAAAAGAACAATTCTGATTTATTTAGTAAGTAAGTAAAAGAAAAAAATAGTCCTTATAGTTTTTTCAATCCTTTCTGTTGGTTATAACATTGTACGAAGGGGCAATCAGACACGTTGCATGTTGTCATTGCACAAGAAAGCTGCACACACAGCAGGTCAGTCTGTAAAGTCTGGGTAACAATTTTACAATTTGCCTGTGACCTGTCTGCCTGCTTGTGTTTCTTTTGCAATTTTCCACATCTCAGTAATTGATAACAATGCTATTATTACTGACACAAGCATATTTTTGGGGCAATTAATTGTATGCTTATTTATTTATTGAGCATTTATATATTTCTGTATTTATTTTTAAATATGATAGAGCTGGTCCTCCATACAAGCAATGTTGTAACAAACGAGATTTACCCTTTAACCATGAATGAACAAATTGTGGTTAAGGAATGTGGAAGAAGTACCCACAAAATGTACTTAAAAGTATCCAAAGTAAAGGTATTTGTTAGGCAGAGTGGTTCTTTTCGGAGACATAAATGAAGTAGCATTTTAATGTTGCAGCTAGTCACAGTAGAGGCCAGTGTATCTATTATATTAACTGTTGGGTAAGAAAATATATATATTATGTTGTAGAATGAGAAAATATATTTTGTGTGTAAAATCTTAATCTGCAAAGTGACAAGTAACTATAGACTGCCAGATGAATGTACAATATTTGCCTCTGAAATATAATGGAGTACAAGTACACTACCACACTGTTTGAGTTATTTTACTTAATTTCCACACGGGTTAAAGTGCCTTGCCGGGATCAACCATGTGACGCACAAGCCACATGTCATCCTGACACCTCGCCTGCACATTGATAGATCTCTACTGACAGTGTGACTGAGTGCAACAGTGTAAGAAGATACAACAGGAGATACGTAAAATATTAGGTATGCAACATATAAATCCCACATAGGTCAGTTCTGTTTATCAAATGATTGAACAGTAAAATCACCCTTGTGTTAACTGAAGGCATCTTTGTCTCCCCAGCTGATAGGGAAGGTCAAACGCAGCGGTGTTCTTGGAGCATCATTAGGCGAGGAACCATGTTAAGGCCACTGTCGTAATTAAGACCTGAGACCTGCGCTTAACATTGGCACACTCTGGGTCTGGAGAGTGATAAGTGCTTGATCCTGATCAATAAGATGCAGCCCCGTTGCCACTTGCAAAATCAATATTGTTTTATTTGCTGTTACAATAGGCTTGTCTGGTTGCAAATGAGGTCTGAGCCACAGAGTTACTTTGGAAGTGGAGACCTTACCCTAGACTTCTGCCCCAGTCCGCCTTAATGAATAGGCCAATAAGTGTCTGCACTGGTGACCTCTCCAGTCATATGCCTGGAGGAGCCCTGCAGGCGGGATCCCCTAAGGAAGGGATCATTATCTTTACATACACACAGAGTCAAATCTGCAAGTAGCATGCTCAAATTGGCCACTTTATCAAGTGTATTGGACTGTTAGTGAAGTGTTTAGTAAATTTAGGACATGGCTGGAGTGATACCTGCAAAGGGAAGTAATTTTTTTATTATGTCATAGTGTCACCTTCTAGCATTAGGACTAACAGCAGCGATTAAGGTCCCTCTAATCTTAATTCCTTCTGACACAAGACATTCTCAAATATAATGGAGCGCATTGTATCTATTAATCCTCCTCATATGTTCTATAGATGCAGTGGTGGGATGAGTTAATCTGGATTTAACAAACACGAATCCTAGCATTGAGCCTAATTGTCATGATAGAGCAAAGATGGGGATAGGAACAATGATTTATAAGATAGCGATCGGCCGAGTTATGGATGGCGCTGGGCAGTTCAGATAATAGAGAAAAAGGTCTAGAATAGAAGGTCATTAATAGACTCAACAAATCTATTCATTCTGTGAAAATGTTCTGTGTCCTTCCACCAGCCCAATCATAGATCATGCTAATGCTCTGGCAGATTTCACCTCCCATCTTGACATGCGCTCCACTGTTTAATTTGGGATGATATCAGCTTCATCAGCTCCCGCTGATGCATTCTTCTTACATGTGATGATTTCAATGGGGCTTTGTTTTCGTCGTTTGATTTCCAGGAAACTCCAGTAAAGCAGAACAAAACTACTGGGTGCACAATAATGCGGGCATTACCTGAGGAACATCAATAAAATGTTTCATTATTTATTGCTTGGTAACTGATACATTTAAAGTTGAACTGAGATTTCTTTTTAAGGAACCAGCATACACAAATGATTGTGGTTTGTTGTGACTTGATATGTACTTGTACATGTGAAGTTGGATTTATTTTCTGTAATGGTAGCAGTCCCTACATTAGTGGTTCCTACTGATGATGTAGGTATTGTAATATATTTGGTCAAACATCCGTGTGGGTGGGCACAAAGAGCTCCTGTCACTGTTGTGCAAAATTGTGCACAATGCCTGCAGCACTATTATAAATTCTCAACTAACACAAACTGAATGTGTGTTGCAATGACGTAAAATAAACTAGAATTCCGTTTTTAGACTGAATTATTGCTGGTTATCTATGGTTATTTTTAAGGTTGTAGTTTTTGGTGTTGTTTTATTGGACCGTATTGTGTAATGATTTTGTTATGTATGTTAGTGTGTCTGTGTCTGTAATACCTGACTCATCACATCGTCAGCGTGTTATGTTCACATGTGTCTGCCCTATATGGTTGTCAGACTCACCTTGCAGTTACCTCCTGATGTAAACTATTCCAGGAAAAAGGACAAACAGGAGACAGACTGTGGCCTAGCCTTGACTGCAACACCTTTTCCACCACCATCATCTACCTGTCATTGCTGGGCCTCCTGTGTTCTCCATTATCACCAGCACTTGTACAATCAAATCAATAATGTTGCACTTAAGGCTTGTTCACCTCTTAAAGATTTAAACCCCCTGCTTTATATCCTCACAGACTCCACCAACTTCATTACAGCGCCGTGCCAGAATATATTTGCTACCCCTGCTGCAATGCTTTCCTTCACCTCGCCATAATTCACTTGGGTTTCACCTATGGGGCGCCATTTTGTCTAAGCCAAACGGTAGTGCTAATAAGGCTCCATAGCTCTCTGTGATTATTATCAGTGACAGGCACGGTCAGGGCCCAGCAGCTCTCTACTGCCCCCCATGTACAACAGATGAGGTAACCCACTTGCCCCTGTGGCTCTGGGCGACTCACCCTCTTGCCCCTCTGACACACCAGTGCACTGCATGGCCTTGTGGAGGGACAGAGGAAGGTGCAGAGTTTGGCTGCTGCTGGTACCCACAGCACCGCCTGCTGCAGCCAGGCAGCCAGGCCCTCCACGGCCCTCAGGCTGTTCTGTCTGTTCAGCATCTCCCTTTAACCTTCATCTAGGAAACAATAAAACAAGAACAGAGAGGAGGAGGAGGAGGGAAAGAGAGGGTGTGAATGTGTGTGTGTGTTTGTGCTCAGAGTATCTGTGTGGGGGGAGATAGAGAGAGATGCTGTGGACATTTGACACATCTCCTTAAGCCAATGTCTACTTTATTATCTTTGGCAGTCCTTATTGGTTGCACTAATCAAGTGGAAGGCAGTAGTGCGGTGTCGGGGGCTAACACACTGCGTGTGACAAATATATTATTAACTGGAGGGAGACGGGCGACCTTGGCCGTGTCACCTGAGGACCCCGCCGGCGCTCGCTCTGCCAGCAGGAAACGACCTTCATATTAAATCCCCGCAGAGGTCAATAAACTAAATAATTCACAAAGGTTATATGCTTTGCACTGAAATCTGCTAAAAGAGAGAGATAGAGAGAAAGAGAGTGGAACAGGGAGTGGAGATGGCAAATCTTTTAACTTGTGAGCAGCTAAACGAGGACTGGTGTCCTTGTCGTAGTGTAGTCTCTTTATCATTGGGGGGCGTTTATATGAGCGTGTCAGAGGATGATGTAAATCCTGAATCTCTCTCTATTTCCTCACTGCTGTCACTCTTCAATCGATCCGTCATTCTCTGGCAGTGGTGGAGGTGATCGGGGGTTGGCCAGGAGGGGTGGGAAGGGTCAGTGTGCTCTAATAACACAATCGCCTTTTTTAACATAACAGCACACACAGCTGTTTTTATAATCACACTGACACCCTGTATTTGATCAACACATTGCAAGAGCTGTTGAATACGATTCCCTCAAATGCTCAACAAATGCCTCACGCAGAAGCACATGCCTGCTCTATACTGTGTCTGTTTTTGTTTTATCCATTTCAAAGTGATGGATGCCTTCTGTTTGTGATGGTCCACACGGAGCTATTCTTGTGGGCAGGAGGCAAAGTGGACACAGCTAAAGGTCACGGTTAGAAAAAGAAATGTCTGTCTGGCCGGGCTGGTACAAAAGGAAGGGGGTCACTAATTTAATGTGCAATACAGTCAATTGGGTCAGTTCCCAATTAATGGAAATATGTTTTTAAAGGCTGCACAGGTTGTGTAATATGCTGTATTTTTATGGCAAAAATTGTATCGCAGAACACCACTGTATCATCTGACATACTTGTGTACAAAGGAATGTGCATTGGAAAGTAACAAAATGATCAAACCTCAACACCTGAAATAGTGCATGCTGATAATAATAATTGTGCTTATGTTCAAAATCTTAGTTTAGCTTAGTAACACTTGTCTATTAGCACTATACACACAGTCCAGTTGAGATTGATAGGAATGCCAGGTATTTGGTTGTAAACCAAAGTATTAGTATAAAATTCTGACTTTATGATGGGGTTGGGTGAAAAGTTAAGTGGTCGCCAAAGTTATTACAGGTCATCCTGAGGGGAACATGAATGTCTGAACAAAATCAAATGGCAATTCATTAGTTGTCATGACGTGTCCCTAAAAGCAACAAATGTCAGATTTGTAATTAAGGTAACTTACACACATATAATGACGAAGGTATATTTGCTGCTTTAAGCATTTGGTTTTGCTGACACTCCTGGTTTTAAACTAATGTGACACGTTTACTTCACACTGATGTTAATTACTGTGTGCTGATCAATAAATAAATGAAGACACAATTCAAACACATACAGTTGATTGTCGTCAGCATACAACTGAAAATGAATGACATACTGTATCTACAGAAACAGAATTAGCTGAAGTAAGTCAATGTTCCTTCATGAGCTTGAGATTAAACTTTCAATGAGTTGTTCATCCTGGTTAACTCCAGATTCCTGCCCTGTATATCTGCAGCTCAGGGGTTTGGGATCTTTCCCTTCAGTTTTGCGGCACCTTCAACAGAAGATTAAAGGAAATATCTATGAGACTGCCTTTTGAAAGTTTTGCGGTGCACAAACATGCAAACTCAAACAAATTCAAACATACTCAAAATGATGTACCGCAATTGTTTGAACACATTTACAGCTAACAAAAAAATGCAAAAGGGCATTCAAGCAATGGCCCTACAAATAAATACAAGCCTGTCCATTTTATCGCCAGTGTGCTGTCACTTAAACGTGCATATGTGCACAGAGACAAAGACAGAGACACACAAACACTTGCTAAGTAACACAACAAGCCATGCTTCTTGCTGTAATTAGACATTGCATAACTGACATCTGGAACTTGCTGACACACTTGCATTTTCCAGTGAATGCAGCAACTCTTGAGGCATCCTATACATGAAGGGATCGGGTGGGGGGGGGTTGCCAGCACTCACCTGGCAACCCGCTTTGGCTACGCTCTTAAAGCGTCAAACATTTCACAGCTCAAAGAGTTTGCGGGGGAAGTCTTTAATATGGCTGGTAGTATCTGCTGCCGCCTTTGCGTCTTGCTCGTCTGCCTTTGAGGTGTAGCGGCAGATCAGACACATCAGTGCCATCACGGCTTGTCATGAGGAACAATCACGTCTTGAAATAACACAAACAGCCGTGTTCAAAGACCAGACATGAAAAGATGACATGCATATCAAGAGTTCTGAATGCATTTTTGTGTGTGAGAATGCGCGTGTGTGTGTGTCACATTAACGCAGACAGTATTGCAAGGATGGAGAATACAGGAGAATAAGTTTTATATAAGGTGCAGAAATAAGAGGGATTTAACGTGAATGTAACTACTGTAGAAGAAAGGCAAAGAGAGAGAGGGATAGAGGAGGAAACAGTGAGACAGGCAGGGGGAGGGAGGGGATGAGAAGGATAGACTTTAACTGTCTGAAGGACAAAGCTACTGACCCGCGGATCATTCAGAGGATTGCCTTTCAGTTTCAGAGCAAGGTCAGGCTGCTTATTTTACCTCAGTGTTTTCACTAATCTGTTTTTTGTGTGACACAAACAAACACTGAGGCCGTGTACACATACACACAGGCGGTACACGCGCACACAGATGCAGACACTATAACTAAGCCTTCCCATACTGCATTGAAATAATAACAGCCTATGTAGGCTTTGCTATCAATAAACATTAGATGTGCAGGCTTTGTGCCTGCATGAGTATCACACTACCTCAGACCTGTCATGAATTTCAATTGGTAGAAAGGGCCATCACAGACTTCACATGTCCACACTGCATTCTAATGTTGGTGAGATATTTTCCATGCTGATGATCTGGCCATCAAAAGAATAAAATTCTGTGCTTTTATGCTTTAATCTATTGTTGGACATCTTAGTTTAATGAGCTCACATCAACCTCCGTCTTCTATTGACAGGTCTTAAGGAACTGACAGTATTTGGCAGCTCATTAGTAGCCACACTACATTTATGTCAACTCGTTTACTGACAATCAGCGGGGGGATGCTGGGAAGCCGTACCGGTCCCACGGGACCAGCCAGCATCTGTGGAGGAGACGTACCAGTGGGCGTTGAGCTCCTGGTGGAGCAGTCTGTCGTAACACAACAACACTGAGGAGTGATCGCTGGAGCTAGCTTAGTGCCCCACTGTGGGTTTGAGGGTAAGGTTGCTATGAAGCAGTGGGCCAAAACACTGTTCTGAGAGAAGAGTATTTTGCAACCAGCGTGTGCGTGGAGTGCGAGGATGTGTGTATGTGTGTACAGAGTGGGTTAAAGTGCCCCAGTGTGTTCCATGCTGATCTGATAATGAGCGAGCAGGGTCAATAGGATGTTAACGGCCCCGTGGGAACGGCTGGTGGTGGATGGGTGGAGGAAGGACGAGGGCCCAGGGACACCGAGCTGTGTTTTCACTGTCCTTGCTCACCGCCATCTGTGTGGGTGTGTGTGTGTGTGTAAGAGTGCAGCAGGGACAGTAAGGTGCCTCTGTCCCTGATATTTGACTCTTTAGCTCAGCCCCCGCTGTGTCCTCCCAGTAAAGCCTCAGTCAAACAAAGCAGCTCGTCTAGTGTAAAACCAACACCAACACAGCAGCTTTGACTTCGGATTAGTCGTTGCGCTGCTGCTACATTTGTCACACACATGTTAAACAAATATGCTCATTACACAATACATGTCCACAATCATATCATAAAACGATGCAAGAAACCTGACTTAGAGGCTAGTTTTTACACTTTCACTCCCAGCCGAACATCATCCTGACATTGTTTCACAGAAATACGACGGCGCATGCATTAACAGCATATCTGTGACTCATTATGCTTGCAAATGGCCCATACTGGGTGAACAAGTGGGTTAGAGGAGCCATAAACCACAAGGTGAAAGAGAAACTGGATCACCCAAACATAAGTAATAAAACCTCATACAAGAAGAGAGCATGTCAGCTGTGTGTCTGTGGGAAAACTCCTGTTACACGTGTAAGCTGAGACACCAGCACTGATAGCTGAATAGCGCAATGTGGACGGCTACATGATCGGGACTACAACCCGGGCCTCTAATCGCTCAAAACACACACACACACACACTTGGACACACAAACACAATGAAGGTATCAGTGTCACTTTGAACCAGCGGGTCAGTGTGGGCAGAAAATATGGGTGCCTTTTATGTCTGACAAGTGGATGAAAGAGGAAGACCCATGATAGCAAACGAGAGAGGGAGAGAGAGAGAGAGAGGAGGTGCAGGGAGCACTAAAAAAACATTGCGTGTTGTGTTGGCAGGCGCTCCAGTCAAATCCCTTGGCAGTTCTGAGATGTTTTTTTGTTTTTTTTTCACGAGGCCCCGCCTTTGCCATCTGATATTCAAATGCAGAGGAAACTGGAGGAGAGCTCCTCCCAGACCACCCGCAGAATCGTCAGGGATTAGTCAAAGAGCACCAACTAGGTCAACAAGATGCAGGGCCAGTGCATGTACAGGGGGACGTGAGGCAGCTCACCCACATAGGAGTCGACCTAGTCCTGCCTATCCTATTCCTACCGTGTCTCTCTCTCTCTCTCTCTCTCTCACACACACATACACACAAACACCACGCTCTCACACAGAGGCAGCCACGCGTACGCAGTGACCTGTTTTCCCATACTTTGACAGTTATCCAAAAACAACTCCAAAATTCCTCTTGATTTTTCTATTTCAGAGCAAGTGGTTATGGGTTAGCATTAGATATGAGGACAGGCGTAGGGAGATGTAAACATTCCCACTGCTGTCAGCAGCCTTACAATTGATTCCCTGGCAGAATATTTGCTTTGGTGGGTAAAAGCAAAATGATGAAATGAACAGTTTTAATAAGTGAGGATGTCCTTTTTTGGAGCAAACTAGTTGTCGCAACTTTTAAACTTTACATGTCATGTGTGCTCAGGTCATGCAGACTATTAAATAGCACTTCTGTAGTTTCACAGTGGCATCTTTAAAAAACAGCTCCAGGCAAGATGGCCTTGGAGATTTTTTTTTTTTTGGAAAACATAAGTGTTTACAAAGCCTATTCTTCTCTGCGCCAGGAGCAGACTGAAGAAACTGTTGAATGGGAAAGCAGATACCATCCCTATTGTGAGACCAACATCATGATATCCCTTCGCGGGGCGCTGCTCTGATCGTGGATCCTTTCAATCAGATCATTGGCTCCCCAGAGAAACTCAACACGGAGGTGCTTCACTAACTAACACTGACATACCTGGACAGTGACTGTAGTATCAACTGTCTGAGCGTCAGAACCCCAGAAGATGTTTCTCTCTGTCCCATGATGACCTCATTCAAATATAATGTTGCTTTCCTGGAGCGCTTTTCCTGGCAGCGCAAACTTAAATAACTCACCGAATGTACTGATTGTGAGTCTGATGAGAAAATAATGTGAAATAGGAGCGATGGGGTCATCATATTGAATCAGTAGTTTGGCACACCTTTTTGTGACAGTGGCAGCTTTGACATTCATGTATCTCCTTTCTAAGCGCACTGCTGTGTTGTATTGGAATTATCTAGCTTGTCTATCAGACACAGTTTCATCTCCCTGACACCCTTCAAGGACAAAAGTGGAATATTTACTGAGGCGGCCGAGATGGCTGTTTAGCATGTCTGCCATAATCCAGTCATAATCACTCTTGTCTGTTTATTTTGAACAGAGGTCGTGCATTTTCTTCTCTGCCCATAGTTTGCTGCACCAATAAAGACCGTTTCACTCGTTAATGAATAATCCACTCATCACAAGGCTGTAAAGAGATGTCACTTTCATGATGTTGTTCGATGTTTTTCAAGTTCCGGCGCTGACCTTGTCACAATTACTTCAAAAAAATGAATTTTGATTTACCTGCTTATTCCTTTATTTACTTTGTGGAATTAACTGTGTGCCCCTGGCAGGGTTTTCTTCAAGCAAAACAGTTGAAGAATCCAAACACGCCACATCTGTCTCTCTGTGTGCAGCTTTTGCTACGTCACACGGTTGTAGTAGAACCTTCCCTGCAGCTGTATACGTGAGGAATGTCACAACCATCCCATACTCGTTCTAGTTCAAAGGTTACAGTATGGTGTGACTTTCAGCAGGCCCTCCCACTGCAGCTCGCACCTGCCTCCTGCCTAAGAGGGCCCTCCTTCGCTCAAAACCTTGGGAGACACTGCGGCTGAAATTGGGGAGTAGAGGTCAAAGGTGGAGGGTTAATGTCTACTGACACTCTGGCTCCCTCCCTCTGAGACAATCAGGCGTCTGAATCTAAACTCTCCTCTGTTTGCACTACTGAGCCAAGAGAACGCCACTGCAGAGCTGACCTCTGCCCACGTACTCATATGTTTTCCATCTATTTGTTTTTTCTTTACCTTGAAATATTCAGTATCGTACAGTATAAGTGTACAGAAAACCAATATTAAAGAGGACAGAGGTCAGATTACTCTCTTCTTGGATGGAGGAACAAATAAAATCTGCATTTCATTTCTAAAGATTTGAATGATAATCTGTCACAGTAACCGCTCAGTGAACTCATGCTGACGTGAAAGGTGAGTCACAGATGAATTGGCTTTATCGTACTGTTATACAGAGAAAACGGGGCATCCTTTTGAAATATGTGTTTGTCAACTGAGTGTTTCTGCTTTAAGTTATGTTGCTCCACAAAATACTTCTTCTGTTGTGATTAGCTAGGACGTTGTTTAATTAGAGAAAACCATACCATTCACTTGTCTCTCATAGTCAAAAGAAAAAAACTGAAATTTGAGTTTCTCCTTTTCACTTTACAGCTGTTCAGTTACAAAATCCCACTCTAGCACCGTTTTATGCACTTAATATGACACTGTGTTAACAAGATTGTAAAAAGTCGGTCTTGTTAAACATCAACATCCGTTTCCTAATGATGTTCAAATGCTTGTTAACCTTCCCTTTTCGTAAAGTGACACACCTTTTCCATTTTCTTCACTTCTTTTGTCACTAGCCACAGCAAGCCAAACACCAGCCTGTTAACATCTGTGACCGACCTTTTTCCCACACTTCCTCACAGAATGTGACAAAATGTTTTCCAAAAAAGGCCTCAGATGTTTCTATTAGCAACAATATGTCCCTATACTTCAAGTCAAAGAGTTTCCAGAACCACATTTCTGTGGAAAGCTTCAGGGGCAAAGTTCAGCCCGTTCTGGTTGGGGGAAGGAATGAAAGGGAGGATATTGTATCTCCATTTATGTGGCATTTGGGGTCAAAGTTCAAAGATTAAAGGTCACTCCAGTTCAGAGGTTACAAGGTGAGATACCATCCAAATTGCTGAGCCAGTCTGCTCATCTGACTTCAGGCCAAACACAAAATGAATGTCCTGAGCAGCACTCGTGGTGCAATCAGACAACAACAGTAAACGCTGCAACATCAACTTTTTATGAATAGCACTTTGGCGAGGACTTTGATCAGACTTTTAACTGCTGTTGTACTCAAAATGCAAATTGCAGGTAACACCTATTGTGAACAACAGCCTTGTAAAAGAAAACTATCCAATTTACCTGACTGACATGTTGAGTGCCGCCTCTGTTTATACTACTGGCAATGAACTGAATTACTGTTTAAACACCGCGGTGGGGTTACAGCAGGTTAGAAGGCACAGTATCCAACTGGCTGAATACAAGTGGCCAATAACACAGCATGATGTGATAGCAGAGCATTGGAGGGAGGAGGAGGATGAGGAGGAGGAGCTACCCCCCCCCACACACACATACACATATACACACACTACCCCCATTCTGGATTTGAAAAGGGAAACAGAGACAGGGATGGGTAGAAGTAGGTTATGTTGTTGTGTTCTTATTCATGAGAACTCTGATGTTCCCCAGGTCCTTAGAGACATTTTGTTCAAGGCCACGGTGAGAAGACAGACTGCAGGCCAGTGAACTTGATAGCACAGATTAGCACACGATGTCAGAAAAGAAAGGGAAAAAAAGTTGTCTAGAAGCATTTGGTGTACAATCATAAGGTCAGAATTACACTGATGTACTGTGGAGAAAAAAAACATTTCCTCATAATGACGACAGAAAAACATGAAATGATATTTTAAGTAATTTAGGCATTTGCACAGGCCCATCTGCTGTTTGTGAATGACACCCGACTTCACACTTTAGTGACACACCTGGGAGCTGCCTGAGTGCCTTGTTCAAGGGCACCTCGGTTGTGTTGATGTTCATTCATTTTCTCCACTTGGTTACCGTATGAGGAAGGTAGTAAATCTCCAGTACTGTGGCAGATAAATTCTTTTAGCTCTTCCATTTTGGACGTCATCCAAGGAGAGGCCTAATGATTTGTTTAGAATTTAGAACTTATTACATAATTTTTTATATAAATAAAGGACATTGTTTTAACCCACTTTTTAGTTTTTACAAGGGGATAGGTTAAGGAATTATTGTATACACTGCATTAAGGTTTTTGATTTCTGACTGCCTATTAAGTGGTATTTGAGTGTTTATAAAAAAAACAGAACACATGGAGATTGTGTACAAAGGTGTAACTGTGGTATAATAAACTACATTTTTCCACCATTATTTTTTATGTTGACCCAATGAAGAACAATCTGTATTCCAGAAACAAAAAGAAACATGGGTTTAGGAGGATCCTCCATTACAATGTGTCATGTATATGACATTAATATTCAGGTTAAAGTAAATTTTAGATTTGATCAGACCCTAAAAATATGCAGCCAAGTGTTACTCTAGTGATCACATGTTCGTTTTTCTTCTTTTATATTCTTATATTTTGTCAGTTTATACATTTGTATAACTACAAATCTTCTCCCCCTGTAATAATATCTGCACAAACACAAACCCAGAGTAATGCACATGTAAATATCTGCCATATATATATATA
>JAPMOB010227647.1:0-12823 GCA_029875015.1 Lepomis gibbosus
TTATGAAAAGCGCTGTGAGATAACTGTTGTTGTGATTTGGCGCTATATAAATAAAATTGAATTGAATTGAATTGAATTGCCTGTCTGATATGGTTTTATTTTTGCTAGTAGGGATGGGCAATAAAACCATAACTATATAAAATAAATAATAAATAATTATCCCAATATATTTTTCCTCAATTACAATATAATAAATGTTGATTTAATTCATTTGAACCAACACTTCATTTTTCTATTAAGGTATTTATTTTGTTGAGAAAAAGACTGAAAAAGGATTTAACTTTATTTTACTCATCCATATTTGTTGAAAAAATATTTTAGCAATATTGTTTTGAATGTTTTACATCAAGTGGTCTACTGCGTCAAGTGTTTGTTCTGACCATAAAAAATAGTCCACTTGGACACTGCCACCTATATCCTGGAAAAACACCTAAAATAACATACCCAAAATAAATCAGTAATAACTCCTCAACCATTTGGCCTAGATGCATAATACTGGTCTCCTTTGACAGGTCAGAAGCTAAGGAATATGGATCAACTGTAAATGAACATATTTATTTTTCTATTAAAGAGTAAATGGATGTGCAATAAAGGAAAATATGATATTTTCATTCTCGACTGATGCAAAATCTACATTTTAATAGCAATATCACCATTAAAACCATGATCCAACTCATTATAATGCAAGTGAATATCTTCTAATTCACCTGGAACACAACTGTAACTGTAAATTTGATGAAAATAAAACTGATACACAAAAGTTATTACACAAATTTTTTCTTGTGTTCTCACACAGTTTATTGGTATTGATCCAGTGCAGTTAACTGGATGTCTGTGTACCTCCTATGGGTCGGCCAGTAGACGACAATAAAGACTATCTATTCCAAAGCAGCACATTTTCTCTCCTTCATTTTGATGAGAGAAACGAAACCTAAGAGCTCAGGAGGATTGCACAACACCAAGATGGTGGCCTGGGTGATCTTTTCACACAAACAAAACAGCTGTTTTTGGACTGAAAACAGCAAAAACAGGAAAAGTAAGTCAGCGGCTGTAACTGTATTTGTTTTTATCAGGCTAAATAACTGTGAGTTTAGTGATTTTAGTGCTATGAGTTACACAGCTGATGAGAGCTGGAGCTGAGCTTTCTTTAGAGTGGTCAGATGGCGGTGTAGGATGAGAGCTGTCTGGATAACTGCAGCCGTGTACAGAGAGATTTCTGTTGTGATATAAGCTCATATGGATGCGAAATGGTTAGGTTATCTTGATAATTATCAATATCCATTGATTTTTTTTATTGTGATCGCATTTTTTAAATGAAATCAAGGTGCACTTCACCTCCTCCTTATTTGTGCTAATTCTGTGACTTGGCAGATCAGGGTGCTTGGGTTAAAATCCACTTTCAGAGAAAGGTAATCCATCATGTCATCATCAGACTTGATTTGAAAGGTATGCAGTGCCTTAACATTCTGTACATTTCCTATTTACTATAAAAGCATAAATTGGAATGAATTCTATTGATGTAATACTGTTTGATCTGATTCTCTCGTTTAACCTGTACTATTGTCACACCTCCAACAGCAAATGAAAACTTTTTTTCATGTTATGTCATGTTATGATGAAATAGCAAAGTAATAGGTGCACAATGTGATCTGTTAGCATCATCGTAGTATTGTTAGAGATGTTAGAGACCTCAGTGACCCTATAGATACATCAAATCTCTTCTTTTCGCGTTTCGTGTCCAAACAAACACACATATTGCATTCACAGCCATATACCAACCTTTAATATGTATGTGGAGTTGTTCGAAAGTGTGACGATGCAGCCTACTTGGACACACTTCCCACAGCACTGGCCAGGGGTGATCTGGTACTCATAACCCTGAAGAGCAACATAAAGAAAAAAAATCCAGTTTAACATCAGGCTAGATGAGGCTATTCAGTGTCAGGATATGGACATTAGTATTCTGCTGGGTTTACAGCATGGCTTCATCAAACATGTGCCTATAAATGTAACTTTCACGTATTTTCGTTAGTTCTGTCAGTTCATTTAAGAGGCAAAACTAAAGTGGAAGCAAATTCAAAACACTGTATGTGGTCAAAAGACAAACTTGTAGCAGTTGTGCTCACAATAGTTACAAAATACCTAATAGTTTTGGTTTTATTTTCTTTCGATAGTCTTTGTGAGACAAGAGAAGTTATCTCATTACACTTTTCATATAGAGCAGGTCTAAGTTGTATAAACTGTATAAACACAGACACATACACCTGCACCTGCCAATTCATACCCCACTTTTAAGCATCAGGCATTTCCAGGCCAGATGATGTCTATATCTGCCCAGTGAGTTCTGCGTCTACCCTGAAATGGACATGCCTTGAAAAACCTACAAAGCAAGGTCTAATCTAATTCAGATGATAATCTAATCAGATGCCCAAACTACCTCAGCTGGCTTTGGGTAACTACCCACAGCTCAGGACCATCTTACATTCCTACCACATATGTGTAAAGCACAGCCATACATGTCCTGTCCACAATAATATCAGAGACCCACAAGCTGCTTTGACTGTTGATTTACATCTACTCTATTCTCCTTTCTTGTAATGACACAACTGTGGCTCAGGAGGTAGAGCGGGTTGGCTATTAATCAAAAGGTCGGCGGATCAATCCCCGGCTCCCCCAGGCTGCATGTTGCAGTGTCTTTGGGCAAGACACTGAACCCTGAATTGCCCTGGCCCCTAGTGTGTGAATGTTAGTTTCTGTTTGAATGAATGTGTGTGTGTGTGTGTGTGAATGCAGAAGTAGTGTAAAAGCTCTTTGAGTGGTTGAAAAGACTAGAAAGGTGCTATACAAATACAGAGCATGTGTGTCTGAATGTTCCCTACTCCCTCCCACTGAACATGTTGCATCATTCATTGTTTTGTTTTGCATCAGTTTCAAACTTGTAATTGAACAGACAATGAGAATAGAAAAAGAGGTCAGTGTTACAATGACACTCAGATCTTTGGGAGAGAATGTGGTCATTGACTGTGCTTAACATTAGACAAAAATGAGTGTATGAGCCTGTGTGTCTGAGTTAGAAAGTAGGTTAGTGAGAGGGTGGGGGGCGAAGAGAGAGAGACTGGTCTTACCAGAGAGCAGTGAGTGTCACATGGATTAGGCTGACATTCTACTGTGTGCCAACTGCTGCTAGCATCTGTCTGGTTACTACAACGGCAATTCTCACATTGCTTCATGGGCACAATGTCTCCAACCTGGACGGACAGAGTGAGAAGGTCAAACAGATACAATATATAGACAGATACTCTCAATGTAATGCAGTCCAGAACAACACCACTGTAAACTTTAACCTCAGAGTAATACCTCTAACAGCATCAGTCAACGGCTGAACATTGTTATTCTGGTAAAGGGAGAATTGAATTGGATTGCATTAGGTTTTACAGGTATCACTCATAAAGTGGTACAGAGTGTATGTCCATAATGCCCTGGGTAGGGATGGAAAGAGGACTAAAATATGCATCCAAATTTTTTGGCTTATGAATTCAGCTTTTGAATTGTAAAAGGGATACTGTCTCTCTGTCCTAAACCTAAATTAACAATTTCAACAATGCTATGAGACTATGCCGTTCCCATATCTTGTCATGTAAGTGGTTATTAAATTTTATGTGTGTGGACTAACTGTAAATAACACTGAGTAGTAAGACTTGTCTTAGTACATGGGAATCCTGCCAAATCTGATGGTATTTGCTATTTGGAACTACAGCAGCATAGTACATTTAAAAGGCCATGACAGAGAGCTCCTAAGTTGCAGCCAGCTTGTCTTCCTGCACAAAGCCTGTTATTCAAGACAACATATACATGACTCCTAAAAACCATGCCAAGTATTATGAGTATTCTTGTGGCTCCCCATCAGTTTCACACGGTGGAGGTAGGTGTGAGATCTTACCTGATATTCACGGTTGTTGAAAACACACACGCCGCTTTTGGGCACTGTGAAGGAAACAGTAAATCAAACAATGCATTTTAAATGCACGGTAACAGGCACAATGGCCAAAATGAAACCTTGCTCTGCAGGTACAGTAACATGCACACACTCACCGCAGGAGTATTTGTTACAGCAGGCTCCACTGGTGTTTTTCAGAGTAAAACCAACAGCACAGGACGGCACATCAGGGCACAGCTTGTGATCACACACTGTTCAGACACAGATGGATAAGAGAAGGAGGGAATATGAGGAGCTCAAGACTCCTCTTGATTCTGAACAGAAGTTCTCCAGCATGGATTGATTACTCACTCTTAAATATATACATTTAGTGTGTATTGACTACAGTATAACAGGTTGCTACCTTCTTGGCGCTCTCTTACCACACGTCTGCGTTCCACAGCAGCCTTCGGTGTAATTTGTCTTGACTTGACCTTCTTGGTCACAGATGAGGGGTGGTGGTGACGGACAGGGCTTGTGTCTGCAGGCTGGTCGCAGTGTATGTTCCTCACATATACACTCCTCACAGCTTTCTGTCCATGTTTCATTGGCCTGAGGACACAATGTTTGTTGTAGAATTTTCTCAGGAGGCATGGCATTGTCAGCTATTACTGGCTTATCAAAGGGTTACTGAAAAAGGGACTTCATTAATAAACTTAAATCATTTACCAATTTCCGTGTTCCATTTGACAGCACACAAAATTCTATAAGGAGAAAAGTATAAAGCATTAAGTCATTTCCATCCTTTAGGGGTTTGGTTAGCCTGCCTTTGGATCCCAGACTAGTAAATAATAATAGAGTTATGGTTAAACACTTGGTTAAAGTTAAGGACAGATTGCTGTCATGATAAGAACAGCCAACGTTAATTGTTAATCTAAGGTGAGGTGCAAACTGGGTTAGTGTCATCAAAGTAGAAACACCCATTCAGTTCGCTGACCTCTGCACCCTCATCTTCCTCTTTGCTCTTGGACACTAACTGTGTCTATATGCTTTTATTTTATGATAGAATAAGGGTAGAAGGTCGGCGGTTCAATCCCCGGCTCCCCCAGGCTGCGTGTTGAAGTGTCCTTGGGCAAGACACTGAATCCTGAATTGCCCCTGGCGGCTGTTCCGCCTGTGTGTGAATGTTAGTTTCTGTTTGAGCACTTAGGCTCAGTGATTGAATGTGTGTGTGAATGCAGATGTAGTTTGAGTGTTCGAAAAGACTAGAAAGGCCCTATACAAGTACGGAGCATTTACAATAAAAACTGGGATTTTGACTTGGTTACAAAAAAATGAAAAGGTGAGGGACATTCTTAAATGCAACATAGCTTTACTGCACTGTAGGGCTATCTGCTCTTACCACAGCTGGGCACACATTCATTTGAGCTGGGTGACAAGAGGGTGGTGTTAATGGGGCAGAAGCAACCCTCCAGTTGTACATTTGTCATGGCGCTGAACTCATTGGAGGTATAGATGAATTTCTGGTTGTACCTGCAGAAACAGCAGCATACCTTGTTGTGTGTCAAAACATAAATGAATAAATTGAAATAACTGAGTATAATACACAACAACAATGTGTTGGAGAAGTGCTGTACCAGTGTTGACAGGTAGGCTCCACCAGCGGCCCACAGGCATGATACACTTTGGGACTCTGGCATGTGTATTCTATTAAGAGATGAAGAGATGATAAACATCATTTTTCTTGATGGTGAGTTGTGAAATTATGAATGTGTAGTGCTTGACAGTGACATGACATGTTCTAGTTGCATACCACAGACTCCTTTGGTGGGACTCCTCCAGTCAATGCACACTCCAGCCTCAGCGCAGGCATCAGCATAGGTTTGTAAACTGGTACAGCCAATTTCATTAATGTGCATGTGGCAAATGTCAAACTCACAGGCCACAAGAAATGGTGTGTAGTCAATGAGTTTGTGGCAATCTTCAAACACACTGGGGAAGATAAGAGGTGTAGTCAGTGTGGACACTGGACACGAACTGAATACAGCATTCCACATTATCAAGCTGAGACTGTGAACACACCAGTAATGTGTTGCTTGCCACGTGTGTTTCAAAGCTTGATGTATTGATGTGTTTCAAAGCTTGATGTAAAGTCCTTTTCAGATAAGGAATCTGCAGAGGTGCTGCTCCATCTATCTTTTAAGTAAAGGAGTTTTGTCATTCAGACAGTGGTCTCTGTTATCTACTGTTTATTAGGGTTTGTTATAGATTCATTCAGACATGCCAGGATGCGCCTGGCTGCATTACTGATGGATTTTAAATCTTATTTTGCAGTTGGTGTTATTCACACAACTATGTGGTACTATTTTACCACTCTTTGTACAAAAAACACAACACATCATCAAAAAGGACCTTTTTTAAGTACATCTGACATTGACTCAGTCCAACAAAAACACGTAGAAAGAGATGTTTTGAGTTGAAACACATTATGTTCATACAACGTACAAGCAGAAGATTTTCTTCTCTATTGTTAAAATACCTTTTACTATCACGGTTTCATAGCTGAAACAGTTGCTAAATATACATGTACCGGTATTTTTCTTTCATTTGCCTGATATATTCCAATTCAAAACTTCAGTTCACCCTAACACTGGCTGTGTAACATTTGTGATGAGTTTAACGTTTTGTACTAAGAGTTGTGAACTTTTACCACATACATGCGATAATAGTACTAAAGTGATTAAAAAACTATGATGACAACTGTAAGCATGCCCCACTTATCTCTACTGAATTCTCTACATTTTATGTTTATGATTTAATAGAGAATTCCGCTGCCTATTTTAATTCTGACATTGCACAAGCATGACAACATGTTATGTTTGAACTCTCATTTAATCTCTATTTCCTCACTCTGTAAGGTTTTTAGTTGGATATTTATATTTGGATAAAAGTTAGAATTATAAGCAAGGAGACTGCAGATTGGATTATTATTGTGGTTGTATGAGGGATAAATACATTTTCTTTAAAGGGAATAAAGGAAAACTAATTTTTATAGACTAATCTGACATGAGAAGAATCTCTCTTACAACTCTGTGTTTCCTGTGTTATTAAACTAATTTAGTTTAGTTGGTAAGACATAATATTAAAGTGATCTTATGAGAGTAAAACAACACCTGTATTTAATCTCAGCTCCTTGTGCTGATGTAGCCTTTATGATATTGGAACAGCATTTAATTCAGACTGGAACTGTGTTTGAAGTGTTATCAGAAGCAGCTCTGAAGGGTAAGTTAGTCAATAATTGTGAGTGAATAGAGAATCTCTGCAGGCAGGACCATTAATTATTTTGCTAATAGCTTGCAGATGAAAAATAATCAAGCTAATCTGCAGTGTCCCCACATAATATATATACAGTATAAACTAACTAACTGAGAATGAATATTCAAACTAGCCAACATTTGAACCTGATGTAACAGATGGCTGGTGCTGATTCTCCCATAGTACCTGCTGCTGATGATCTGACAGATGGTTTTATCACAGGTATCAGGCGGAGGTGTTGGTGTAGGCTGGATTGGATGTTCACAGTAACTGTTGTTAGCATGCCACTCATGTGCCATATTAGGACATGAAGAATCAATTTTGCCACTGGGCAACATGCAGTCATCTGCCCGGTTGTTGTCACACGTGCCTAGAGACAACCTCATCATTAGTAAAACCACAACACACCTCAATTCAGACCTGCACTGCTGTTTCCTGCTCAATCACGCAGTGATGCAATCACACATCACTTTATATAAGCTGGTTATTTCAAGATGTAATCGTACTGAGTACAGAATGTGTCAATAAGTGCAATAGGTTTTATTTGTTGTATCAGGTGTACAAAATATTCATCTTCTGTAGATATGCATGTCATTTATCATCTAATCTCCACACTTTACATATATTACAGTTTTTCTCAGCTGCTTAAACACATTTCTCGAAATGAAGCCTCTTTTTCTTGAAACACTAAATACAAATCCACAGCTTCTCACCCAATTCACCAAGCATCCTGTGTTCAGGTCAAAAAGAAGCTCTCTACTCAAAAACATTCAATCTTTCTGAAAAACCAAACTTTGTCCACTCATAACACAAGACCTCAAACACACACACACTACAACACAGTCTGACACACTGGTGAGATAAATTCAAAACAATATTACAAAAACTGGTTATAAGTAATGTTGCTGTGATTCTTCCCATCAAAATCTTTTCATGTGATGAAGGCAACAAAAGAAATAACAAATGTGAACATTTGCACATTTTTTATTCCTCAGTGGACTGAACACACCAAACAACTAATTATTCTGCCTCATCATCCTGTCTTTGGTCTGGGACAGGCCAAAGATTCTTGTTCTCCACCTCCTCCTCTGCCCTACTCCTCCTCCACTTCCTCCTCATCTTCATCCTATCCCATCTCCTCCTCCAACTCCCACTATTCCTCTTCCTTCACCTGTTCCTCCTCTCTTCTCTCTAGTCCTCCTTCCTGCTCTTCCTCCTCCTCCTCCTCTTCTTTCAGATTTCTTTGGATCCATTGTTCCAAAACTGAATAAACTGGCTCCTTGTGTTTGACTCTTTGTCTTTCCACCTGGGTAGCTGTGTGGTAACTGAGCTTAACCTGTGCTGACTTGAGTGAACAATTTTGAATGATAGTGTTTTCTCATTGACCACATGGTGAAGGCAATGAGAAATGAAGGAGTAGAGTGTAGAGTGTAGAGAAATGGGTGTGTTTTAAAAAAAATGGAGTTAAGGTTTTGAAATTTTAGTTCAATAGTCTGATTATAGTGTTTAAGCAATTGAGAAAAACTGTAAGATGCTCTACATTTCTACTGCAGAACTCACCGCACTGTCCCTCTGTGTTGTTGGCAAATACACTATAGGGCAGGTAGATACTGAATATGAGCCCCGAGAAGGTGACCTTGGCCTGAATTTCAGGGATGACGAGCACTGTATCAATACCAGTGGTGATTATACGGAAATCCCCATTCTGGTATGCAGGACTAACAGGCTTGTCATTCACAGAAACCTAAAACAGAAGCATTCTGTTTTAAATGTCAGAAACAATCTTCTTTGTACAGTGTTATTAATTAGGATTAGGTCGAGTATGCATATTAGTTTTGGTTAATGACCAGAGCTTGAATTAAAAATGGAGAAAGTGATTAGTGCCTTTTAATTACCTGGTTTGTAAAAATGCCTTTGATGTCCTTCTGAGTCATAAAAATCTTGTAGCTTTTGTAGAAGACAGTGATGGACTGAGGACAGGACAAGCCATCAGCTGCACCACAGTAGTAGTTATCGATCATAACACTGAAGTTGTGTTTGGGCAATATCTCTTTCACCAGCCAGTACGAACAGTTGCCTTGAAAACCATAGTAGGTTCCATCAAAGGTGACGTAATGGGGGTCTCCCCAACCATAGCAGATACCTTGATATGATAAAGATTTTTTGTTAGACATAGATACATCTGAGTCAAATAAAATGAAAACACACAAAACATTGCTACAGTTAAAATGCTTTTACATATTTTATCTGAGGATTTTGCAGCCAAGCAACATTTTAGTAGGTTTAACAGACGTACATTGGCATTCATAGTGGGAGCAGCATTCATCTTCATCCTTCACTTCAATAGCAGGGAAGTTATTTGCACACACCACTTTCTTTGGAGCTGGACAGGTTGTGTGGTTATAGGTCACCTTGCCATTATCACATGTTCCTACACGACAGTTATCTACCTTCCAACTTTCACCGTCCTATAATGGGAATCACAGATTGAAATTAAAGAAAAGAAGTGGTGGTTGGTAATGTCGTCATGATATTATAAAATCTATAGTCAATTAAATGACAGCATTTACGGATTGAGCAGTATTGCTTGAGAATTGTGTATAGAAACAAAATGAAATATATAGAAAGTACCTTTCTTGGAGGATTTACATCAACACAGTCTTTTCCAGGTAAAGGTGTAGGTTTAGGACATGGGTGATGTATGGGCACTACATGACAGCTCTCATTACAGTAACCTATGAAACAGTGGCCATCGTGATCTGTCACATTGTAGACAATGGAGCCTGAAAAAAAGGCACAGGAAGATTGTTAAAAAAGTGACATCACAAATATTACCCCATCAATCAACTAGGATTGTTGAGTTATTTTACACATTTAGTTAGCCACTCTTTAACAGGTGAAACTGTATACTCTCTCTACAAGGCCGTTCTGAAGATGCTGATGTTTTGATAAATAGGCTTGTAAATTACCAGCAGTAACATATTGAACAGTGCCTTTGGCAATATTGAAATGGTGGAGCTAATCAGGTAGCAGTGTTTTTTTTCAATTGCTAACATGCATTGGTCAAAACTGTCTCACTGTCAAAATCCTTCATGCAGTCAGAAATCAGTAGTAGTATGTAGACCAAACCGTGCATCATTTTTCATTGCTTTCATACAAAATGCATTCAATGACTACTTTCAGCAAAATCCATGAACTATTTTCTCATAACTTCTTCACCACCTACAAAACAGATGCTAACACGCTGTGTCCAATCTCATCCACTTTTACATAGTTTGTGACCAAAAATGCATACATTCGAACCCATAAGCCAAAAATATAGGGTGGTTTACAGTAAAAGGAAACTGAATTACAGAAAACAATGGATTTCACATAGTTTACTGTGTGCAGGTTGAGCTGAAACATGAAAAGTAATGCAGTTCTTGTAATGCAATCAACTGTTTGTATTTGGAAAGTCGTTGTGCTATGATTGATTGATCTGGTCCTCTTGGAAATAAAATGTGCTAGTGTTCTGACAGACTGATTTGAGGTTTGCTGTGTTTTGATAGAGTTTGTGTATATAGAGAATGTTATTTTGCATTTGGAAATGTAGAGTTGGTGTTTAAAGAACAAAATGTGGTTTTGAGCAGAAAATGTGCTATTTGGCTAATTGTGTGAGGTAGGTAGGTGTTAAGAGTTTTAAAGTATCTTAAGTTTAGGTAAGCGCTTGTTAGCAATTGAAAAAAACCCTGTAAAACAGATTTTAAAAAAATAACAGGAACATGTCATGTATTTCTGAAATAACAAGACTAAAATTATTATTATATCATATTTACATACATTTTATGTTTACATAGTTTACTTCTATTTGCATGGAGAACTTTGTGTAGTGTTTTGAACTAAGTGTGGTTGAGAATTGCCATCTGAGTGTAAAATGTGCTTGTATTTTAGCAGAATTGTTTCAGGTGGCTGGTCCATGAAGTACATATTGTGGTCATTGTGTCTCAGTCCCAGTGTTGCTGCGGAAACAAGTGAGAAAACTGTATTGCAGCGCTGAAATTTCCAGAATTAGGTTTTTGTTGAAACTTTTTATATTTCAAGTCAATTACTATATGTAATGAAAAAAATACTCTAAAGGATATTAAAGCAAATGTATGCATTGCTGATTTATTCTTGTTAGTTATGTTTCACTACAGCCAATGCAGTGAAAATATATCCTTCTTCTATAATGAAATACTGATTATGTATACTTCAAAGATACAAAAGCATCATTTAATGCTCCCTGTTATTGTAGTTGTTGTTGTGTTTGAGTGAGTTTTGGAGGTGAGAATAACTATTTGGTCAAGAATTGCAGACTGTATGAAGTGTTTTGAAAAAGTGGCTTCAGTATTGTCCGATGCTTGTTAGCAATTGAAAAACAACTGTAACTGCTTAATAATTGGGAGAGAGAACAGCAGAATTTTTGCAATACTGCAGGATCAATGAGTTTCTATTTTTTAACCGATCCAGAATAAATTCACAAATTAGTCAAGTCAATAAATTTGCAGGAATGGTTGCTGACAGCTTGTTGTTGCAACTTGGGTTTTATTTTTTTGACACTGACTTTATAATACTGTACTTATCAAATTATTTGGTGAGGTGTAAGAACAGGACAACACAGAAAGTAGTCAAACCAGGCAAGCAACACAAGCAGACAGAGGATGACATCAGTTGTACAACTTCACAGTTTACCCAAAACACCTTGGATGTAAAACCACAGTGAAAACTGAGTGTTCTAACATAGTGTATAATTTGTGTTCTCAAATTCTGATGTTGTTTTGTTCTTTACTTCTAATAGGGATATTCGTTAATATTACTTCAGAGCACAAGAAGGCTTGCTTGAAAAGGATTTACAGGTTTATTTGAACTATGGCCAAAATACCTTGCTGCCCACTTAGAAGTCATTGTTACTGAGTAAGGGGGGGGAAAGCAAAAACCCCAATTTGAAATGCACAATCTCAATGGTGTGCACCATAGATGTGACTCAACTGCAACTTAATGGTTAATGAATCAGAACTTACCAGAAGGAATCTTTTCACCATTGTCGTAGCAATAGCAGATATGCTGTCCAGTAACTTGTGGAGAGGTGGACGAGGTTCCTCCTGTCACTACAGTTACATCTGCTGTGGTAGGTGTAGAGGTACTTGTTGGTGGCTGAGTAGTAGTTGCTGTTTTAGGCGTGGGAGAAGTTGTAGTGGTTGTAGTAGTAGTTGTTCGGGGCTGAGGAGTACTTGTTTCAGTTGTGGAAGAAGGTGTAGTAGTTTCAGTAGTATTTGTTGTGTTTGTTGGAGTTGGAGTTTCAGTTGTGGTAGAAGGTGTAGTAGTAGTTGTTGGTGGGTGAGTTGTAGTTGTTTCAGGTATGGTAGACGGTGTAGTGGATGTAGATGTTGGATGTGTGGAAGAAGTTGTTATACAGATACAGCATTTTAATTGAATCTCATAATCAAAACACTCTTGCTCAAGTCCTTGTTGTTTGTTAATACATATGAGACCTGCATCTGTATTGCAAGTCACATCTTGTCCTAGCTGTGACAAGGAAAGACCTGGGTAAAGAACAGCTCTACAGCGGACTTC
>JAPMOB010227651.1:0-10618 GCA_029875015.1 Lepomis gibbosus
TGAGAATTTCTCGCTCAAATTGAAAAATATGAACTTGCGCGAATCAATAAACTGTTGCAACAAACGCATCTTCTGCACCGTTGGGAACAAATTTGCATGAACAGATTGACTTTGTATGTAAACAAGCTGCACAAACCGCTCACTTTGCATCGTATGTCAACGCACAGTTGCAATTGTATTACCAACATATATTTGACTTTAAATTTGGTTGGCCCCCACTGACTCACTGTCACATCATCACATCAGCGTAAACCAGTTTTCTATAGAAATGAACTAAGTAGATTCAATGGCATACAGTGAGGGCAGAAATGAAAATCAATTAGTCAACTGATAAAAAAAATATTTCCAACCAGCCGATAATGGATTTAAAATATTTAAGTATTTTCAGTTATTCTCTGTTATATCCTAGTAAACACTGAATATCTTTGGACAGACAAAACTAGATGTCTGCTTGGACTCTGGAAATTGGGAAATTACAATCCCCCCCCGCTATTTTTTTAAACAAAACAATGAACTGATTCATGAAGGAAATCATGTGCGGATTAACAGACAATGACGTTACAGCGCATACAGCGAACAGTTTTTCAGAATGTCTGTCAGATATAGAAATGTTCAGAGGATGCTCCTGAAAATAATCTCCTGGTAGAAAAATAGGATCGGAGAGGATTCAGTAGTTTATCAGTATGTTCCCGTATCAGTCCACTCCACACAGAGCCTGTTCTCAGAGTTCCTGGCCTTTGTTCGGGAAAAAGCTGAGCATTATCACCCAGACCTCTGTCCACTGGAGCTCTACAATCTGTGTCTGATGTGGAACATGCTTTTAAGCTACTTGTGATATCACATTGAAAATATTTACCCTGTGATTTCTGTCTTAAGAATCTGATTTTCACTACATTGTGATGCAAGTGAATCACTCTTTATCTTTCTGTCTGTCCTCCTCCTGCTGGCAGCCAACCTCCAGGAAAAGCTGACCGACTTCCTCCCCAAGTTACTGGACTGCTCGACGGAGATCAAAAGCTTCCACGACCCTCCCAAGCTGCCCTCCTACTCCACCCTGGAGCTGTGTGAGCGATTTAGCCGCATCATGGCCGCCATCTGCAGGGTGCCCACCGAGGGAAGATGAGCTCAGAAGGGACGCCTCCCTGATCGCAGGCCCGACCCTGGGCAGAAATCCATGGACCTCTCTTAACCCATGCCTTCCTTTATAAATCCAGGGGTCACTCGCTTCTAGCTGTTATTCCTCTGTTACTCTTTTGCTGCTATAGGTTTTATCATTATAAATACTATTTCAATTTTATTTTAAGCAAAACACAACGGAGGAAGGGAGGATGGACTGGTGGGAGGGAATAAAGAAATGAGAGAGGAGAAGTTGATGGAAAAACAGTGGCAATCATGCAGAGGTTGAGAGCCAAGCACATTCTGCTTCAGCATTGCAAAAAAAAAAAAAAGAAGAGTTTGAGGGTTTTTCATAGATTATTATTGTTGTTGTTGCTGTTTGATTCAAGCTTCCCCGACCACACTCCTAACCCTTCCTAAAGCATCCCTCTCTGCGTGAAAAGGATCACCCTGCTGCTCAGCCTCCAGTTTGGTACAGTATTACCATGTTTTGTTTTATTTTTCTAAGGAAGTAAGGAAGAGAGCCTTCAGATTTATCCGCGGCTCAGAGTATCTCAAATGGGCCTCATGTCTTTATGGACTGCGCCAGAATGAGATGTTTTAAGTGCTGTGGTAGACAGCCATGGACTTCCTGTGGCTTGTTAATAAATCGAGAGAATAAAATTTTATTTATGGCCCTTTTAGGCCAAATAAACAAATGTTTTTGCCTGATGTTGATTTTCACTTTTTTTGCACAATAATCACCTTGTTACTGACATTAGTGGCAACATTGCACATCAGTGAAACACGCTCTTTCATTTGAGACAGCAAGCTGATGGACGGGGATGACAATCAGCAGGGTAAGTAGAGGTTCTGCTTAAAGTCACACTGACATGATGGACTGAATCAAACCTGAGATCTGGTCAGAGAACAGAAACTCGTATTTAATCCCGCTGTGTTAATTCAGCTGCTATTATGCAGCTTATTAGAATTATTTACTTTCATCATCATGGGGATACAAACTCCAAAGCATACAGCATGTGGCCAAAATAATAAACATACAAAAATAGGAAACTCTGTTTTGGCTGCTTTGAAATGGGGTTTTTAATGATGCAATTTTAGACTAATTTCCTGAAGTAATACCAATTTCCGGTAACACTGATCACTTCAAACAACCCGTGTAATGAAGGCAGGAAGCATTTTTCAAAACATTGCTACCAACGTTGTGCACACCATAAAATCAAAGCCATCTTTTTTAAATGGTGTGAATATGCTTTATTTTGAATTTAACTTCAAGCTTTAATGCAGAGCCATGCAGAGAGATTACTCTGTGATCGCTGTTTGATCCTGTCCAGTGTTTTCTTCAGTTTATTGCACATACTGGTAACATGCACACGTCACCTTTATGTTGTCATGACAAGAGTAGATTTTAGAGGAGCTGACGTTTCACTCGTGGTCTTTAAAGTGTATGGACATATTTGCATGTGTTTAAATGCACTTCTTAAAGACAAGGAGTGACCTCTGTTAAACCAGGTGTCTGTCTCTCTCCCCCCCTTTCAAAATTGGGCCTCAGATCTTGTGACACATGTACAGTATGGTTTATACTGACTGAAGGCAGTTATTTACTTGAGTTTGGAAGAACAGCTGTCGGGATCAAAAAATATGAACCCAGACTTCTGGACACTTAAGATAACTTTGGCTTACAGAAGGCTGACAAGCTGCCTGACTCTCTGGGATGCACTTCAATTGACAAGTTACAACTGCTTGTGCATTCCTTCACGCCTCTGTGTGCCAGTGTCGGGCCGTCGGTTGACAGCTTGCCTGCTACAACTGTGTCTGCCTTTTATGGCCTCTTTTTTATTTTTTAAATCAATGAGCCACATTTACAGCCACAAGCATGTCATGTCATTGGTTTGGAGGTTCTTTTGAGTGGTGAACCCATGTTGCTGCACACAAGCTGTTCAGTATTAAAAAAACAAAAACAACAAGTAGAGCAAACAGTTCTTGAAACACTTAGACTGTCAACCCTGGCTCGTTTGATTTAATCCTTCATATTAATATTCACAAGCTAACCAGAAAGACGCAGAAGTCATTCAAATGAGCTCCACCTTTTCCAGCTTAGTGATGAACACATTATTGCATCAATAATTATATTGATGCTATTCTGCATACTAAGTACTTTTACTTTTGATTCTTTATATTTTGATGCTAATACGTTACTTCTACGTAAGTAAACATTTGAATTCATGACTTTATAGAGGATATTTTTACACTGTGGTATTGTACGATGAGATTTATTTTGTTAAGATATATTTTATAGATTACTCCATTTACGGAAATAAGACGCATAATTTAATTAATGTTAACTATATACAAATGTATTTTACTTATGAGCTTTAACAGGAACATTACATGGTGCACCTTCCCTGAAAAGTTAGTAACGGCTAAGGTTGACGGTCGCGGGCGGATGGATCATGAAACAAGTGGACGCAGTTCTCCTGAAGAAGTTGTCCCCGTGCTTCTACCCAGCACAACATGGTTAACGCCACAAGAAAGGTTCAGCGTTACACTTTTTTTTTCTTATATAAGAACGAAGAAAAACTACTGATCTTTTTTGGACTTTGGTCAGTATTTTTGTTTTTAAATCTTGGACATTTAAATCATTTAAATGAAGCTATGTGAGAAGTTTAGAGTGGAGGTCACCATTTGGTAGAACCGCATCTGAAATGTGACTATACGGGCCACAAGAGCAGTCAAGCCCAAAATACTGGAAACTACTGGTTTAAAATGTGTCGTGTTTTAAGATTATCATATTTTTCTTTGTGTAAAATCTAAATCTGAAAAGTAAGAAACCATGGCAGAATATATGGTCAAACGGAGTGAAATTAGTATTAGCTTCTATAAAGTAGCATATATGACCCCAGCAAAGCATGTACACTGCATTTTAACAGCTTAAATTTCAATGTGTTACCTACAAAACCTAACAAAGAATTTCCCACCAACAGAAAGGAAGCAGATTTATCCGACTATCTGAAATTAAAATGTCTACTCCCAAACCAAGTCATACATAGAAAAGCAAAACTAAAGTACTGTAACAGCAGCAAAGCAGGACTTACTAATGTTGCTGGCTCATATCTGTTTAGTCTACTTTGTTATAAAGCAAATATACTCACATCCGGCCACTGAAGTGTCTTCAACAGTTTCTCATTACTGCCATATGGACTGTAATGCCTCTCCTTTCACATTAGGATAAATGAGGCAGAGGTGCATTCAACAAACAAAATCAAAAAAAAAGGAAGCTAATGTGTTGATTTAATCCAAGTCACTGTCAAATAAACAATAATGATTTTCAGAGGCCAGACACACTCTCAAATAATAAAGTACATAATTGAATCTCTAGGGGTACAATGGCTTGTCAGTTTGTACCCTTGGCATAGGGTAAATGTTTGCAACATTTTAGTTTGTACCTTATTGAGACCAGAGACTAGTCTTGTACCTATGGTGACTATTTTGTACCTTTATTTAACAGTACAAAAATGGACCTTTTAAAAAGGGTACAGTAGTTCACTATAAAGATTTTATATATACACACACACACACAATAAATACTGAATAAAACTCATCAGAAATCATTAAATCCTTTTAATTTTTATTACATTTCATTTTAAACACATAGTCAAAAATGTGACATATAAACTTTTCTCAACTGAATAAGTGTCATTGGCCTGGAAGTTAACCAGCAAACTGTTAACCTGCTCACCCTTGTGGACTGTGACGACGGGCGACTCCATAGTGATCCTTCATCGTCTGAGCATCTAGACTTTCTGTGACCCCCACCTGTTCCACTATCTCATCGGTATCCATCTAAAGATTAATAATCAACCCTGTCTGTTTATTAACCATATTTAACCTGTGTTTTTGACAGTGTTTAACCCCTGGTATGAGACCCAACTAGTCATTAAAGTTGAAGATCAATTCTAGAGTACTGTATGTCACGCTGTATGCTGTCCTTGCTTACCCTCATTTTAAAAACTCCCGTGATATCATCTGCATTGTTCTGTATGTTTGTGGTTTGTGTGTAACCAACTCTGAGTTGGCCTTTGATAGACCTATCTAAGCAGACCATGTTGGGTTGCAAATGTTTATGGGGCATTAATTATCATTACTGGCAGCGACATCCCCTAATTTTGCTCATTATTTCTATTGACTGGAAGTGGGGGCATGAAGCCAAGTTCTGTGATGATTATAGAGGAGAAACGGTGGCAGTTTATAGAGTCCATGATACTGATGGACAGGCTTAATTGGTGGTTTGAACTGGTTTTCCAACAGCATCCAAATTTAAACCCCATGGACCCAATTTCATGACCTGCAGTTGTTAGAGGAGAAAAACAGCTGAGACAATATAGTCAAGTCAAATGTAATTATATAGCCCATTTCATACAATAAGCTCAATCCGCTCCACACTCAACAAATTTAAACTAAATAAAATAAAGGAATGTATATTTAAAAACATATAATGAAAGAAAAACATTCATAAAATGGATCAGTCCCCTGCCCAGCCACCAACACAAACCCAAAGAGAGAGAGACAAATGGACAGGTAGGTTTACCGCCTTTTTTAAAAGACAGCACAGTCGTGGTACATCTTGTATCATCAGGCAGTTTGTTCCATACAATGGGCCCATATTAACTGAATGCACCTTCAACAGATTTACTGATCAAGGGTACAGTTAGACCAGTGAGCACTCTGGCTGAAATTTTGAATGAGCTGGATTCGGGCAAGAAGGGCATCAATAGTCCAGCCCAGAGGAGATGAATGTGTGAACCCACTTTTCAGCGTCTGGTTGAGACAAGATAGATTGGAATTGGACAAAACATTTAAGTGGTAAATATGCTTATGATTAGTACATAATGTAGCTTGTGGAGTTAAGTTCTGAATCCAGCATTTATTTCTAACCTGCTCACTGGGTTTAAGAGACAGCGAGTTCAGTTGTTAGTGGATCTCATGTCTCTGACCCCTGGCTCCCCCACCTACCACAAGGACCTCAGTCTTTACTCACCTCTGCCAAGTCTTTCCAATTATATATTCAATGAAATGCCCAATAACACATGTCCATAAATATTTTACATTATGTGCACAGGGATGCCTGATGTTTAATGCTATATTATAGTGGGATCTATCTGAGCTATGATTCTTAAAAACACCTCAACATACAAATGGTTTACTTATAGTTGTAGTAAGAAATAAATGCATTTTAAGATGTATGATTTAGTCACAACATTAATCAATTTTTTTCAATTTAGAAACCCCATTATTTGATTAAAACCTTTTCTCCTCTATAAATGAAACTCCCCTTTGAATCAATATTATATATAGTTATAGGATTGTGGGGATCCTGGGACCGAGTTCTAGGACCGTAGTTCTTTTGTGACAGCGCCATCTAGTATGCACCTGTAGGGTTAACCGGTCGACAATAACTTTTTACGCTCTGTGATGGTTAGGGTAAGGGTAAGTGGATTCGGGGAGCTGTCAAGAGTAGCATAGCCAGCTAGCTAGCTAGTAGTATTAAAGTAAACATCCATTCATCCATCATCAACTGCTTATCCTGCATACAGAGCGGGGGGGCTTTAGCCAATCTCAGGTGACATCGAGCGACAGGTCGCCAGTCCATCGCTGGGCCACACATAGACAAACAACCACTCACACTCACACGTAAGGACAATTTTAGAAACACCATGTCTTTAGATGGTGGGAGGAAGCCGGTGCACCCAGAGAGAACCCACGCGGACACAGGGAGAACATGCAAACTCCGCCCAGAAAGGCAATCGGGGTTGGCTGTGTTGCTGTGAGGCGACAGTGCTAACCACTGCACCACTGTGCCTCCCATCAAAGCAAATAAGGGTCCTACAAATGCAGTTCCGGTCCTAGGATTGCAGTCCTGAAACTGCAGCCTCTGGTACTGCAGCTACATATTACTCCTTTGTATCGGTTGCAGCTGCTATAAAGCCTCCGGCCACCAGTCATTACACTGCTGCTGTCACTCTTGTCAGGTGTAGAGAAGAAGATATCTGGCCACATCTTTGATATCAACTTGTACAACCTGCTCTCTTTGTTTAACTTGGTTTATCTGTTAGCCATGCAAGGGTGAATCTACTTTGGAATATTGCCACTATATTTCTTTTGTTCAAAAACTGTTTTATCGTTTGCGGTATTCAGGAAAATGACTGTATTCTGGTTGTCATGTAAGATGACAGTTAACTAAAGCCTCATTGAAAAATGCTCTACCAAATATGCTGACTAAATATTCTAAAATTCTAAGAAAAAGAGCTGCTTGGCAGGGGCATGATTACCCATAATGCCAATGGGCACCTTTTTTAGTAAACAATGTGATCTGATAAAATGCACGCTAAGGTCTAGGGTTTATGGGAAATGCTGTTCGTTAATGGCCACTAAACAGACATTGAATAAGCAAACATATCACTTTGAACATATAGAGTAGGTCCTGGAACAGAACGATCAAGTTCCGGTTTCACTTCAGGTCTCCATGTGGGATGATTAATTTGTAGCCTTTTGAGTTTTTAGCTCACGGAGTCCATTCCATTTTGGTGTCTTCATCTGCTGTAGCCGGTCTTCTGAGTAACTCGTTAGCATGAACAACAGCTGTTTCTATGGAGAGCTTAACAGTGACATGTTGTTACATAAACACAAATGTCAGGGTAAACCATTAGGGACATGCTTGTTTAGAATTGTTTATGAGGCGGTCTTATTTACACCCACTCTAAGTGCATTTTGCCTGAAACGTGATGCAAGCTGTCTTCACTTTTCAGACCACTGTAAACTTTTAGCACTTGAGCTGCAGCATCCAGTTCACTTAGCTGTCTTTATTTTTTCTTTATCCTTTAAGTTTATTTGTAGATACAGTACTTATCGCACCCATGGCTCAGGGCTGTAGATGACAATATGGGATGTCGGTATTCAAGTTTTTACGTAACACCTTAGTGATGATTGATATTTCCAGTATTTTAACAGCAGTAGTTTTAATAGGTCTAATACGGGATACCATCATACTGTAAGAACTTTACTGAGGCTTTGGAGCTGAAAGGAGTGAGGGTTTTACTGTGCAGAGATGCTCGCCACACAGCTAAAAGGCAGTTCTTCTCCCACATGAGTGACTGACTTTTTCCTAATCTAGGGCAGACTTAATTTGCATGTTCTCCCCATGTCTGTGTGGGGTTCTCTCCGGGCACTCTGGATTCCTCCCGCCGTCCAAAGACATGCTGGTTAATAGGTTAATAGGTTAACTGGTGCCTCTAAATTGCCCTTAGGTGTGAGTGTAAGTATGAGTGGTTGTTCGTTTCTACGTGTGCTGTGATGGACTGGCGACCTGTTCAGGGTGTACTCTGCTTCAGGCCAAATGTCAGCTGGGATTGACTCCAGCGACCCTGCACGGATAAACAGGTATAGATAAGAGATGGATGGACGGGGCAGACCACTTAATTTAATGTACTGTGACTTTTATTGTTGTAGAAACCATGTGCCCATCCTCTCTGCCCCTGCTGTCCTCAAAAACCAGATCCAGCACTGGATCATTGAGGACTGAAGGGTGTTTGGGTTGCTTGCCAACCCATATGAAGGACGGTATCAACAACCTGTTTAATGAACACCTTAGATAGAAGGACCAGATCAAGCCTGTGGACCAAAACTTTTATGGCCATATTTTTCCACATGGTTTTCCATCCTTAAGGCTTGACTGGCGCTCTTTTAATTAAGTCATTTAATCCTCCCCTTCTGCTGTAGTTTAATGACACCCGACTGGAGCATTAGTGTCACCAACTGTTATCTTGATTAACAAACTCCTAATATTTTAACAACAGTTCACAATTTATTTGGAAGAGCTTTTGGAAATATAAGTATAAAGGAAGCAATCTGTCTCTGTCCTTCAATTTTCTTGTATTGCTGAGAAGTGCAAGCAAGTCAGTCAGGGACTATGTTACGTCAAGAGCTGTGTAGACCCTGGTTATATCTAATTAGGCATCAGCTAATAGGAGGGGTCGCTGTGTCACCTATTTGAGTTTTAATATTAATGTTTTGGTACGTATGCTTGAGTTTAAACATCATGAGCTAAGTTTCCCCTTATTCACTTTCCCACAGCCCTTGGTATTAAGTAACCATATTTCTTAAACCAAATGCATAAATGCAATGCAATGTGGGTTAAGTCCATCTCTGGTTTGACCATTGTTTTTGACTCTCTAATTCAGCCCTCCATGGGTCGATCTCATTGAGTTGACTTAGTTATGATGGCGATGGAGATTTCGCTGAGGGCAAGTCAACAAGGGCATGTTGAACAACAAATGAAACACAGCCTCTGTCACTATGTTATAGACATAGCCATGGTTAACTCTAAGCTAACTTGAGTTTTAATGTTAACTTTTTGAGAACCCTTAACTTAAAGCAACATTATGTGAGATTTGTTTTTTGTGCGATTTGGCGGCCCTACCATTTCAGAGTGTAATTCACGTCTGTTGTAAATAAGGACAGCAGTACACGTGCATTTTTTTATGATTACGCACGTTCAAAAACTAGCAGATCAGCAAATTTGCTAACACAGCCAAACATCAAGTGTGACAACACGGGACATGGCAATACTAACTCGTCTAACACAAAGAATGCGAGCTCGGCATCTGCCTTGCAGCCTTTTATCTCGCCAACATCCAGAAGCTTGGTCACTCTCTTTTTCTCTCAGCTTCCTCCGTCAACGTCTTCTTCGGTCTCTTCACCTCTGCCATTAGTTATCCTTACATCCAAAGAGGCTGCTGAGCCTTCTTAGGCCTATGTTGCCCACTTGTCAAGCGCCGGCTCGACGTCGGCACCGCTCTCCACCAGCAGCAGTATAATGTTGCTGGAAACTTGTGTGGCAAGCTAGCCAGCAAAGCTAGACACCAACCAACGCAAGTACGTTTACTTACATAAACTTGAGATTTTGGCTAAACCTCTAGCTGATTTTGCTCAAGTCAACAACTTTGTTAACACATGCAAACATCAAGCAAGGGCAACAACACAAGACACAGCAAGCCCGCTAATAAGTTATTACTGACTAGTCCAACAGCATGAAGGCTAGCTCAGCAACTGCATCCTTTCAGCTCTTTTAGCTCATGGCAACAAGTAAAAGCCAGCTCAATATTTACTTATGTCCAGTCTTCCTCTGACAACGTCTTCCTCGGAACTCTTCCCAGCCTCTGTCATGACATCCATACTGAGAATACTGAGCTAGCTTCTTCCAAAGAACTTACATCGTACATACTATAATCTTTGCTTCTTCTTATTCACCTTATTCCGCCCCGCCCACTTTTAATAATTCGTTCTTCCGCATTTTGTCATCCAACTTCCGCTAACACTGAAACGTCACGTCCGGTTAGTTAGAATGGTTGGAAGATTTGTTTATAGCTAGCAGTAACTAAACGTAATGAAATATGAGAAGTAATGCCACAAATATTTCGAAATGAAAGCAGACAGAAAACTACAT
>JAPMOB010227655.1:0-43565 GCA_029875015.1 Lepomis gibbosus
ATTGATTCATTACTGCCTTTTTTTTTGCATTGTTTATATAAATTTTGAGTGTTTCATGTTGAGACTTACTTATTCTTCTTATGTTCTAATCATACAAGAGATAATAATATATTACACTGTCAAGCCCAGATTATTTCACAATGCCATGGGTTCCCCCCTGTATTGAAATAACGACAGCTCACTATGAGGCAGAGAGCTGGCACTGCGTACTTTCCAGCTGACTACCTTTTTTTTAGTAGTAATTTGTTCTAATCAATGTAAAGTTGTTAAGAGCCTTGCTGTAGTGTGCCAGACACACTTTATATAATCTGACAGAGCCGTCAATTGTAAAGTGAAATTTAAGACTCCAAGCTCCACATAATAACATGACATTTTATAGTTGTCAGAGATGTGTAAATTTGCCCAACGCTTGGATGAGAGCCCAAGGTGAACATGAGAACAACGCCAAGTGAGGACATTTCCTCATTCTCCAGCTTGGTTTTTGTGGCCCTTTTTAAAATGGGAGAGCATGGAAACAACTGATGGTAAAGGTTACTAATGTTTGTAACTTGTAATGCCAATGTGGATTTCACTCCAATGTCTGTGTTGACAAGGACTCCAACTAGCAATTATTTTCATTGTTGATTAATGTGTCGATTAATAGATTTAGTTGTTTGGTTTATACAATGTCAGAAAATGGTGAAATATGTCGTGTCAGTGTTTCCCTAATAATAAATCTAATTTATAATAAATGAAAACCCCAGATGATGTGCCCAAATGTGAAATGTATCAATAAATGTGAAATCTGAAACCAGAGAATTTTTTTATTTTCTTATTTCTTTTATTAAATTACATAATAGATGATAGATAGTAAGCAATTACTTTAATATTTGATATTTAATCAATTAATCATTGCTGCCCCTCTGTTGACAGGAAGGAAATAGGAAGTCTCTTGGATCTGCAAAAACCAGTGGAAGTTTTGTGTTCATTTTGACCAACCTTTAACCTTTTTGAAAGCTGTTCCACATCAGGCGGAACATCAGAGAAACTGTGGATGAAGAGAATTTAACAATGTTTGTTTAGAGGTCCAGGGCAACAGATTAGTCCAGGACAAGGGGATTATGTTGGCTTTGTAAGGCTGCCGTCATCTCATGGCTGCACACCAGCTGATGGCAAAGTAAGAAAGGATTTAGCCTATATCCTTAAAGGTAGCTGGTAATATGAAAGCTTTCAGGTATCTTAAAATCACTTGAATGAAGCCATTCAGTTTGGGAGAATGTATAACCTCATATTCACTTATATTCTTGGTTTTTACTTTGGCAAAGAAGTAGAATGCGTGCTTAATAAGAAGCAGATTCATTCCTTAATTCCCTTTGTGCACTGGTGATTCCATATTAAGCCTCACGATAATGTTAAAGCCATTGCACAGGTTCAGATGAGATGGAGCACCTTTGTAGTTTAAAACATCATATAGTATTTCCCCAAGGTTGAGATTTATTTGAAGTGGTCCCTCCCTGAGTGATGGGGGTCGGGCGTGTTTAAGCACTGGTGAGAAGCGCCATCATCCAGCACTAGAAGAGTGCAGGAAAACAGCTTTACATGCATGACCTGACTTGTAAATTCAAGTCACTGCAATTGCACATAGATTTTTTTTATTTACCAAATAAGCTGCACGGAACAGGAAGACATTTAAAAAGAAGAATTGATGCATAAAACATGTAAAAAAAAAAAAAATCAAGGTATTAATCTGATCTCAGCCCTTTAGATATGTCATTACAGAGTAGAACAATTAGTCAAGCATTTGATCAAAAGATACATCTGCAACTGTTTCATTTTTAAATTACAAATCCCAGCATTATCTTGTTTAAGCTTATCACGTGAAAATGTGCTGCTGTGTGTTAATATTAGATTAAATTAAATTTCTTATGGGGTTTGGACTGTTGGCATCAGAGTGGGTCTAAGGACATTGTGATGGGCATTTTTAACTATTTACTGATGTTTTTATAGGCAAAATGATTATTAATCTTCATTGACTATACGTTTTAGTTGTAGCTTTAAAACAGAGTCCAATGCAATGATTTTCATTTCCTACTTAGTACACTTGGCCCAAAGTAGGCTTGCATTAAAATGTCTTAGGTAGTGTAGTGTATTTTAACAGTTAAATATGTCCCCATTAGAAAAAAAGCCTGTATCAGACCTTTCCTGTAATGGGTGTTTTGTATTGAGTTTTATTGTGTTTTTTGTATAATATCCTTTGAGAGAGAGAGAGAGAAGTTTCATCTGGAGCTGTTGTGGGTGGATTGTATTGTATTTGGACTGTCTATTCATCTCTATCAGGAACAAAATGCTGAGGTAAAAAGGCAGCTTTAAGCCAACAGCAGTGCTTAAGAGGCGCATGGTTCATCTAAGAAATATTTAAATGTTGCAGAAATAGTAGCAATTGAAACAAAGGATTTCAATGTTACACCAAGCAGCTCACTTCACTTCACTTCACAGATTTACGTGGTAAATATCATTCATTTAAACAACTTGTTGATGATTAGTGTGTTCAAACGTCAAAAGAAATGCAACGCGATTTTGTTTTTTGACAGCTTGTGGTTTACTTGAAATGCAGTGTTGTGTTATGTGAGCATATTACTTCCTTAATTTCCTTGGGCTGCAGTGTTATTGAAAAGGTTGACGAGATGTGACAGTTATCAATGAACCGAAATGTCACATCATGAGTCAAAGAATGTGCAACTCTACTTTAGTTTTTATAGCTTTGATTGGATTTCTCACTAGCGAATTGCCAATTACAGCAGAAAGGAGCACACTTAGAATGCTTGTTGCACAGTTGCTGCTTTGCCAGAGACTGGTGATCCATCTTTTCCTGGGATGCGAGCCCAGGTTACACTCAACTCTCCCCCACACAAGCTATAAAGATATAGTCAGCTTTTGTGGCCCAGCACAGTTTTGAGTGCTCCGAAAATGCTGTCTCATTTGCCTTTGGTTTGACGTATCGTCCCCTGTGTTCTTTGAAAGAAAAGCCACACACACCATGAGTCAGTTGAATCTGATTTTGATAGGTTATTCTTGTGTTTTTGTAATAACGAAACCCTGTCAAATTGAATTAGTATGTTCAATACACTATTTCTTTCAGTACTGTCTTTGTTCATCCACTCATAAGCAACATGACCTCGTTTATCACTCTTCCTTCACTTGTTCCTGACACTGGTGATATTTTTTACTGCGTGTTACAGATGACTAATTTCCATCTACAAATGGTTGATAAATATGCTAGTGTAAAGAAAATGGTACGTAATTGTGATGTTTTCAAGCTGCATTACAATTTGATAACCTAATTTGACAGAAAGCAGTCTAGTGTTCTCCCAGATGCTATAAGCTTGACTTTACCTTTAGGAATGCCATGGTCTTTCATAAAGATACATTTCTGAGTGAGCAAGAAATATCTGTGAAAATGTGACATGTGGGAATTCCTCAGAGCACATCAGTGCTTTAGCATGGTGGCATTGAGTGAGTGGGAGATTCTGAGACACTGTCCCCATTGCCCTAATGATGCTGCAAAATCCACTGGCATCTGTAGGATCAAACAGAAACCTTTTTCTCTCTCGGATGACACATGCTGCACTTGTGATATTGACAATTAAATGAGAGAACATCTACAAATGACAAAATTCCTGCAGTCTACAGTGAAAACAGATGATCAAGTGGAACTTCAATACAAACTTGGAAAATAAATTCTGTCCACAACTGTGTCAATGCTAACAGAGTTCTGCTATCATGTTTCATCTCACTGCCTGAGCACACATGGTAACAGATGTATAAAATGCTTACATCCGTTTTGGTTTAAAGCATATTCCCATCAAAGCAGCTTTAGTTTATAGCCCACTGAAGTGATGTCATTTCAGGCTCACAGTGATCATGCCCTGTTCCTTTTACATGGAGCATGGGTAAAAAATTAACAGGCTTTAGTTGTTTGATTCTTCAGGATATATGAATATCTCAGGGCTAGTTTATTAGGAAATATATGTTTCCAGCTGTTCAGTAGAAAAAAACATTACTAAAGAAACTAGCACTAGATATTTTGGCACCAGTACCGTCTTTATTTCTTTTATCTGCTGTACATTTTGTTCACACATGTGTTATCAGTTAAGAAATCCCCATTAATTCTACTAATTTTGAGAAAAATAGTCAGTTTTGGCATACAGTTACAGGCAATCGTACTAAGGCCCTCAAGGTTTGACTGTAATGGTTGGCCAGTTGCCCTCGGCAACCACATTTGGACTACTGTCAACCATTTTGTGTATTCTGGTTGCTGTTTTCGGCAACTGACACACTGATACCTATGTCCATGGCATAAATTCTTACACATAAGCAAATAAGAGTTATCCTGTTTGTTTTGTTGGAAATGGTAAAATATATTTAGGATCATGTTTAAACAAAAAAATCTAATGTTGAACCACATCGACAAACCCCGAAGACAGTTGCTGACACTGCTACTCAGAGTTAAACCCCAACTAAAGAAAGAAACCAGAGCTGTAACAGTCTGTTCAACTATTCTGATGATGACTAATAATTTTAAATGGGAGGTTGTGCTGCTTCTCCGTGTCGTGAAAGTAATATAAAAATAAAACAAGCAATTTCAATACACAATCTTTAAAATACGTATCTGTGAATCTGTGAATAATCAATCAACCTTCAGTACCATGTAGAAATGAGGCCTGATTAGCGGGAAAGGGCAGCTCAGTCAGAAAGCACTGAGTGTGCAGAACAGGATGCAGTTTGAAATATGAATGCACCAAATTAGCCATCAGACCTTTTAACAGTTAACTACATTGTAAAAACTGTTGCTAGCCAGCGTTTCATTTGTCGGTTGCACTGATCAAATCAGACACACGTTACAAACTACAGATCTGATCAGTCTGCAGGAAGTCATTATTATTTGTGCCCATTCATTTCCCTTTTAATCTAACAAGGTAATTATTTTATTAGGACAGAAAATGTATGTCATACTCTGATAAACAGTATTATGCAATTTACACATCTGATCAAGGAAAAATACGTCAGTCTTAAGAGTAGGGATCCTATACAAAGCCTGTGGCTAGAGAATACAGTTAAATTTAAAAAAACAGGCAAATAAAGAAATACTTGCAGTAAGCACTGCACACTTTTCACACACCCATTACAGAAAAAAACCCTGTAATGACGCTGGAGAGATCACACTGTGTAGCTACAGGCAGTGTATGTGTTTTCTTCTGCTTCAGTGCCATTGCCGTGATGCTTATTGCACATGATATAAAAAACGTTCAGTGTGGACATTTGTCTAAACCGGCAGAGAAGCAATCTTGTGGCTGTAACATAAGTGGATTGAACTGGCCTGACTGGTTTGGAAAAATATGGGTGGGTAATGTTTCACTCAGCAGCTTAAGGCAGATTTATGTCTCTGTGTTGAGATGTTGTGGTATCTATGTGCGGGGCAACAGACGCAATATGGGCTTCATGCAGACCACAAGAATTGTAATTGGATAGCTGCTTTGTGTTTGCGCCTACATTTTCCATTGCTGGTGTTATTTGTTGATAACAACATGGAGCAGGTTGAAAAAATGCTCTGTAATCCTCCCTTTCAGTAATGTTAGACAAATGTGTATTTTGTGGTCTTGCGAGGCCATTTCCACTGCAAGCCGTCTTCTAACCACAGTCTCCCCTTTACTCTGTCTATAAACCCAATTACTTTAGGTTTATAATGAATGCATGACAGGACCTGATAATGTACAATGCATCCATCTAGTGAGGTAACAGTGCCATGAAATTCAACGGGTTAAATCCTACACCAAACTATAAATCAGTTCCCACGCCGTAGGCATCTATAGCAGGAGCAGTGAAACAACTCAGCAGAGAATCATAAATTCAGCTTTAGTGTTATTAGTAGTAAAGTGAAATATTGGTATCCTCCAAGCTGTGAATATATCAGACTAAAGATGAATATGTAGTATGCCACCTGCTAAAAAAGAGCACTTGTGCCATTGTGATAGTATAAGGTTTTACTTGTACCATACTGTAATCTGTCAAGGAAAATAGATTAGATGCTGACATAAAAGGGAGAATGTGACGTGTGACAGTCTACCCGTTTGCGTTGCGTTTTAATTTGGCAGGCACCATAAAAGAAGATTGATGATGTTGGACAAAGGGAAAGCAGACTGGCATGTAGAGTAGTAGAGAGGAAGATGGATAACTGAAAGAAGTTTACAAGTTTACATTATTTACAGTCTTAGGAAAGAGCAAGCAAACGTCTTTTAGTTGTCAGGGTGACGGAGCATTTGAGATCGGCTGACCAGTGTTTTGAAGCGGATGCACATATAACGGAGCTCAGTTTGCACTGTGTCTAAATATTGTGGATGAGGGATAATGTGAGTTGAAAAGTGTGAGTGAACATTGGTGAAGCAATTATACAGTATTGAAGGAAAAGATATAAAAACATTGTAATAAACACTCCTAGTTTTTTCTCTATATTGGGTAAAACAGGATGGGGATATTTTACGGTCTGTGAAATGTAGCATGCAACTCTTCCCCTTCGTTACATGCATATTCCATCAGTGACAGAATGTGTATGTAAGTATCACCACTCACCTATCAATAGGAAGTGGCCAATTTAATTTAGATGCTATAGTAGAAATAATTGATCAGTAACTGATACTGCACTGTCAAAACTTGCAGTATTCTGATCAGTCCTGAATCAGTACTTAATCCTGAATTCCCATCAATTTTTGGATTTGAAACTTGTGCCTCCCAGGATGAGATCACCATTGCGTTGATTCTGGAAAGCTACCATGTGAGAATGACAAAGCCATTTGAAGCCCTGTTTGTTGACTCGGCCTCTGTTAAGCAGCTGCTGGAAGAGAGGCAGGCACTTATTTGAGGTTAATGGTTGTCCATGCCCCCTCTAGTTAGACATTTACATGGCAACACCTCAACTGTCCATAGTACAAACAGTAGTGCAGTATATTAGTCACTCAGCAGTGGCCTGTTGTCTTCTCAAATACTCTCTACAGGAGCAGTTAGACCTCTGTTCTTTGTGATGCTTTTGTTTAGAGCCAGACCGATATGCAATTTTAAGACCAAATTTTGATATTTAGGATTTTAAAATCCGATATTCTTTTTTTCTCTTTCTTTTTAGAAACACATAACATAAACAAAAATTATCCTTAACATTTGTTATATGTAGTCATGAGACCCACCAAGATAACGTTACATAATGCAGTTTAAACAAACTTTTTTTATTGTTATAAATAGTACTGATGATTGTGTCAACTGATTGCTGTCTTTTGTGGTGGATTTGTCATTTATCGACTGTTATAAACACTGACACCAATTTATCCGCAATTGAGTCATATCTGCTCATAATGTGTACTTCCGTTGCTGTATTACAGATTTCTGCAGATCAGTCAGCCACAAAACAGAAGGTTAGTCGAAGATGCAGTATGGGATAAAGTAGTTTAACAGTTTGAAATGCCCCTTGAAGTTACAAGTAATATATCATTATCTTGAAAGAAAGCATTGTGTGCAGATTGTTTTTTTCAGACTGAAGTAAGAATTTGTTGGAATCCTGCCTCTCAGGCTGCCCATGTGGGACTGCATGTTAAACAAGACTGAAGCGGGAAAAAATGCGTCTTTATCTTCTAGTATGCACACACAAACATACCCAGCAGTGTTAGAAAAGGGACTGTCTGCTCTTTGGCCTCAGGCCTTGTCTTTTAACAACTCTTGCTTCTCCTTCATTTGTCAGTCAGTATTTAAATATAAAGCAGGGTTACTTCACCCAACACGTTTATTTATCTCCATTTCTGTTTACATTCTGACTCGAGGAGAAAAACCTCAATCTAACATTGACTGATGGGGGAAAATATTCCACAGGGACACTCAAGATTATAACAATTGACACAGTTCTTAGCACTGTCACCAGTATGTAAGTTCCCTACCTGAATTTATCCGCTGCTGTTTGTAATTTAGTTGTAACCGCAATGAAATAAGGACCAAACAAAGTTCTTTTGAGATTTATATTCTTGCTAGCACCCTTTCTTTCTTGTGCACAGTCTTTTTTTTTCTGTTCAAACAAAGTCCCCACCCTTAGTGGGCAAATGCATTTTGGATAAGGGTAGAAAAAGAGAAAAATATCATCCCTGAACCAAAACATTTATGATTTCTTAACAAATGATACTAATGAACAAACTACATTTTGTAATATGCTAATCTGTGTCTGTGACTGTTTAACACGGTAAATTACTTGTTGTGGCAATGCGTTAAGAAACAGGAAGCTGTCCTTTAAATTTTCTTCTTGTTCCATGTGGACCTGGATTTAGCGTCTCAAGAAGAAATATGGTCCACCTTAAAATCTTAGAACCTTTGCCATATTTTTTCACCCCCTTCTTCTCAATTTTAAGTGCAAACTAGAGTGCAAACGTGCCTTTTGATAATGTCTGAAATGAACACTTTTTGGTGACAGTGTTTGTGGTAGCTTTGGCAAATTCTGGCATATGGAGTGAAAAAGGAAACCTTTAGCTTAGTTTAGCTTAGTGCTGTCTTCACATTCATTAATAATCTTGACTTAAAGCCTGACTTCAGTTAAGCTAACTGGAGGCAGTCAGGCATGACTGTCACACAGATTATTCCTGAATGAGAGAGAACTTGAGCTCACCAAGTTTACGGACTATCCAGCCCCTAACATCACAGCTGATTCTCGAGACTGATAAAATAAAATGAAACAGTTCAGTGACTAAAGTTTGAGACCATCCCAGGAAAAAGCCAATAAGTCGCTGATAAGGAAATGCCCATTAAACAGCAATGATCATGTCCTGTTAACTTAGTGCATGAGTACAAATGAAAAGGAGAGTGTAAGGGATGATTGTGTGTGCTTACTAGGAAATATTATAATATAAGTTACACAGAGTACAAATATCAATTAATATTAATATAGTATTCAAGAAATGCTGCTGGTGATTTTTATCTACTGGCCCAATAGTCCTGTTGAGAAACTACTGTAATATTTGTGCAGTAGTGTTTTCAGTTCCTAGAGTGGTTGTGTATGAAGTTAATTACCTTCCTGCTATACTTACCACTGCTATACTTTGTCAGTAACTATTTAATGAATTTATCCCTTTGCATTTCAATTTGTTGTGCTTTACTTTGCATAAAATACAATGGATTGCTATGACAGTTGGTGTAAGAAAGTAACAGTAACCTTTTTTTAACGTTTTTTGCGATACAATCGCAGCAGCAATCACTCAGGAAGTTGATGCCACTTCATGTTTGTTACCGATGCTTTTGTTTTGCATGTGTCTACTTAATTTTTTTAACTTTCACATCAGGTTGTTGCACTATTTTTGAGGTATTTTAAGACAAAATTACTGCCAGTTTTTCTTATTGGTCTGGTCATCATGTAAGAACACTGTTTTGACGGCAGATCGATAGTCGTGACAAGTCGTTGAGTTCGAAACACCTTTGAAGCAGTGCCTAATGGAAAGACACCTGGAGGTGGTATTTATACCAACTCAGAATATCTGGCAGTGGAGGGGGTGAAGTTGTCAACACAAAGCACTTCAAGTGTTCCCTCATCTCCACTGGTACTTTTCCTCCTTTTGAATAATTCATTTTCTTGGTTAATGGTTAAGCTCCCCTGCTTTGTTTTCTATACTAGGCTTTCAAACCATAAACCCTTAAAAACCTTTTTTTAACCAAGTTAGGATGTTGAAATTGAAAGTATCATTCTACTGTAGTTGGCACCTTAAGCATGTTTGACATTTGCAAAACCTTCTGTATTTTGCTTTTTTCTTTTTGTCTTGATTTTGTGTTTCTGTAGACCTTTTCTTACTAATGTTAAGAGTCAAATTATTAAGCAGTTCTGTTTTAAAGTCTAGCTCTACTGTTACCACAGCCCTCACATCAGCACCTCACTGTCCGTGTAGATGCCTCTTTATCATCAATATCAACCAGCATCTGACTCTATTAAATCATATGCTAAAGACGTTGCTGCAATTGTATGCAGATGATACCACCACCTAATTAAATAGCTTCAGCAATAGTTTGACGTTCTGAAACCTCATGCAGCTAAGTGAAAGAAAATCAAAGCTTGTCTAATTCAACCATGACAACTTAAAGACTTACGTATAATGAGGGCAAGGGCTTTCTATAATATTAAGATTATCATACAATCTATAAAACAAGGCTTGGTGGTGTTTTTTCATTTTTCTATTCAGATTTCTTTGACAGGTTTCAGGATATTTAAAGATGTAATGCCACATCCAACTTATGATCAGTGAACAGTAGGTTGCTATCAAGTATACCAGTAAATGGCCGCTTGCAGGTATAATATTTCACCCTGAAGATGGCAAGCAAAGTTCACATTGCAGAAACAATGTCATAGTATTAATGTTTTTGGCTTAATGATGCTGCAGCCAACTACTGCTTCTTAAATTAAATGTTGCTCAATTTAAGATATAGCATAACATTTTAATAATTTCATTTGTTACTTAAGGAAATACTAAAGTTATACTTAACAATCAAATTAATTGTGCTTCTGAATGTTACACTACCACACTACACTACAGCATGTAGTTTAAGTGTTATTTATGTTTCTCCACTGGATTGTCAAATACTTTTACAGCATATTTGCTGCTGTTATCGTGCAGTTGGTCACAAACTATAAGCACTGTAAAACTTCCTGAAATTCCTTACATTCTGAACATTCAAACTACAGGAGATAGATGGATAGATAGATGAAGCATCTGGTATTGTGATTATAAACATGTTACAGTGTTATGTAGTTACCATATCATTTACTGACATGGATGCAAAGATATTATTTACTGAAGTGACAAGGTTAGATGGCATTAAAAGAGTATGAAGAGCACCTCAAACAGTAAATGTGCCATATTAGTGTTTAATCACATTCCACCATATAGATGGCTATTACTGATGTATTATTTAAAGTGTACAGATTTCAACCTTAAGTTTCCCACAGAGAGTGTGCTCTCAGTGAGCCTACTTTACAATTGCTCACTAACACGAAAAAATGTGCCACAGAAAATGCTGCTGTAGCTGTTAGTATATCAACTTGCATTGAGACGGAGTGTCTTAATTATAGAGTGAAGTGAGCAGAGATAATGAGAAGTGTTTTGAGAATCGTAGTGACTGGCTTTTGTAATTCAGAAATCATGGCAGAGTAGAATGGCTGAGCATGTTAATGGAGCTGCTCTTATTCCTGCTTGAGTATTGAGCACAGGAAAAATCAATCTGGCACCTTGTCAAGGTTTTAAGATTGGGGTTTCCTTGCACTCTGGCCAATGTGTGTTCTTTTCATCCTCTGAATCAGCTGTTGCGATAGACAAGCCACAATTTCATTATGTATTTGTACTTAATGGTTGGTTTGAGTTTCCAGTTCAGACAGAACACCTCTATTTAAGCTCGATAAAAGTATGATGGTATTACTAGTATTTATGTAGTTTTCAAAATTCAAATAGTGGATACTGTTGAGACTGAAAATGAAGATGTTTTTATTAGTATTTCAGAGAACAAGCAATTTGTCTGTACTTTTAGCTTGCTTGAATCAGAATTTACTGTGGTGAACATTTCCACCATAAAATGACAGTAAATACACTTGATTGGGCTTTGATTCATGAGAACCAAATGTTTGTTTGCTTCTAATAATTCAACTGTGATCTTTAGCTCAATTTGATTGGAGTTCACACAAAACTGTGACTCCATCTGCCAGCTGGTTAAACCTTGACAGCAAGTCTTTGTTCTTTCCTTTAATATATTTGTATCACTATCAAAGTGAGTGTAAGCTGTCTTGCTGAGTGATTCAAGATTAATGTTGCTTTCATAGTAGTTTACCTCACAAAGACATAGTTAATGTTTAGTTAGCCAACTAAACAGTAATTGCACATCTCATTTTAAACTGGTGGCTTTTCTAGTGCATCTCAAAAGGTCTTTAAGTATACAACATAATTATAGGGCTTTTTGTTCTAGTAACTACAAGCAGCTCTTTCTTAATGTTGTACAACCTTCAGTTGAATATGCATGTGGAGATGCATTGTAATGCAGGGTGTGAACTGACTGACTAGGAGCTATCCACTTGTTATCAGATCACCCAAGACGCTTGTTAATGGCAGGTGTAAACAGGGCCTTAGATATAACTTCAGGATGTCTGCTAGCTCCATCCCACACATTTTCTGTCTGTGTTAAAAAATAAATTGCTTTTATAACGCTTGTTTTAAATTGGTCTCTTCAAATGCTGTGTGTTAATTATTGTAGTGTCCTTGGCCTGCTTTACAGGCGTGGACACTTAACTTGGTTTCTCTGTAGAACCAATGTCACATTGATTAGTGACAGTGTCTATACCAAAAAAACATATGGTGTAGTCAAAACCGTCTGAAGGTGCAGTCTCTACTTGCACAGCTGCTTGTGTTTTGATTTGTGTCTCTGCAAGTGGTGACTTTCAGGAGCAAGAAAATGTTTGTACCCTTGAGTCCGATGTTGGTAGGCTGGGAATTCTCAAGGATACAATTTGATTACATTTCTTTGTGCTGACCCGCTGTATAGTATATGGTAAATCATGGAAATGATTTGACTTGAAGTTAATCAGACTGGTTTGAGCCAAATGGGCAGAACTATTAAATAGTGTGTGACAGTCTGTAAAATTTTAGGATTGTAATGTAAAACTGGTTTATTTTTGAGATTCACTGATTGCGTTTTTCCTGGCCAATTCCAATACAGATTTTTTTTTTTTTAAAGATTCGACCTGCCAATTCTAATTTTGCCCAATTCCAAATTTTTTCTTTCTAAAAACTCTAGTTAACAGCATACACAAACATTTTTGTAACTTTTCTGTAGTTGAAATAACCTAAACGAATGTTTGAAAGAGAACTTTAGAATACATTACCCTATTTCCAGTAGTGTATGTTATTTCTTATTTCACCATTCTACTTAATTAGCACCTTACTTTAGTGTTTACTCACAAACTACAGTAAGTCACTGTGCTTTTCCTTGCAGACACCTGTCTCATCCTCTCCCTCTATCTGTCTGCTCTGTTGACTTTATTTGTCAGCAGTTTTATAAAGACAACTGGCATTTTGATTTTTTTTTTCATCCGCGATTCCGCTTTATATTTTTTTGTTGTTAATTACCGACTGTGGTACTGAATGACATCAGCACCAACAGCTGTGTTCGCTGTGTGTTTAACTGCTCTGTGCTGGTAAATGAAAAAATTTAGGAGCACAGCGACAAATGTCCAAGTAATACAGACTTTAACAAGCTATTAAACACATTTATGCTACGTGTGTGCTCCTTCTCTTTGTGTTTAACTATGATGTGAAACCATTGGAGGACTATGGATGTGAAGACCCTGGTATCTGGACACTCGGCATTGGCCTTAATATTTTGTCAGAGCTTTTTAAAATATTGAAACAACAGATGTTTTGAAAACTTGACACATTGAAAACAGCTTTAAAACACTGATCATTCTTCACAAAAAACTTTACGGTGATTGATGCTTGTGTAGATTTTGAACCAGGAACGGATTCACAATACACAAGCAAAACCCACACAACCCACACCTCACCTAACGTAAACAAGACTACTGAACAGCATTACAATAACTTTAGTAAAATAGAACAAGGGGAAAGTGTTGCGCTCAGGAGGCAGCTAGACAGAGCACATACTGGCACACTGGCATGCTGTGCAGTGGAAAGTGCATCTTTCTACAACATGGAGGAAAAACTAGTTTAAATGAGTATTTTAGTGTAATATTATATTAGATAAAAAATTCTATTTTATTTTTTCATCTAATAGTATACTGTTGGTATGTTAATATATATATTTAATTTTACCATATGCACTGTTACTTATGTAATAGTATAGGCTACTATATAGCTCACCACTAGTATAATAGTAATTCCCATTGGACAAACCAGCAGTTGTTTTCAGTCATTAAATCCTTGTGCAAGAAAAATCGCCTACATTGGTCTCTTAATTTGCTAAGGCTACTATCTCGTCAATAATCAGAACCATTCATGCAGAACGAGTTCAACATTTGAAAGGTTACTGTATAACGTCAAACAATTTTTTATGTCCCAGCCACAGGCTATATATAAAAAGGTCCCACCCCATCCAGGCTGTGATTGGTCAGTTGATGAAAAGTGAAATTGACAAGCACATCGATTTTGAAAAGTTTGTTGAAAAGTTTAACACATTTCAACGAATGGCACCTGATGTAGCTGAATAGCCAGCTAGCCAAACCTCAAACCTCCTTATGTTCTCCCTACTTCTGTCTTCTGTCTGACTGCACCAGCTGCTGACACTGGATCTCTGTCTTTGTAAATTATTTGAAGCGTGCTAGCTGGCTTACTGGCAGTGTTTTAACCTCTGTCAATAAACGGACACCAGCTTCTCGATGCGTCTTGCCCAATAGTGTCTGTGCCGCTATGCGCATGACGTAATAAACCGTCCAGCACAGCATGTGGTAACATTTAATGCAACGATCGAAAATTGAACATTTGATGATTTATTTTAATATTGCGTATTGCAGCATGATAATCAAATGTATTTCTGCGTCAGTGTGGGGCAAAGATAACAACTGAAACAATTCACAGACAGTCACAGACTGTCTATAATGTTAGATTCAGCTGTTTTCTCTCTTGTGGCCGTTAAATAAGCAGAAATTATGAAACGGCTGAACGTTAGATGACACACAATGTATCGCTATGTTACCAGATTTGCGGTGCTGCCGTTGCCTCCTAAGCGAAGTGCAATCTAATTTCCAATCCAATCCAATTTCCAATTCAGAGCTCACAGAGCAGCACCCTCTTCAGTGTCTGTCTAAAATACTCCCGAACGGTTGGAGACATGGTCTTGTAGCTGGAGCTTGTCCAGGGGAATCCCTGCTAACACCGGATGAAGTGACGCTTCGACGCACGTCGATGTATTAATGTAATGGATTATGTCGACTACATTGATGAATCTCCCAGCCCTAATAAGCACAATTAAGTAATTTATATGAAGCACCTATCCACCTAGCAGAAGAGGTCTTCGTTCATTATAAAGTCATTATTAATAAAAGCAAACAAATATTAGTCAGGCAGGATGTGTTTTCCTGAGGACTCTATTGATCCACTATGTGCAAACACTCCATAGCAGCCTTTGACAGTATTGCATGTATAGTACATACAGTATTATGTACCTAGTTAATTCTTAAGTACTGTTATATTTAACATCCAGCCAGCATATTGGTAATATAAACATATATGTTTTTGGCATAACTGCACTATCGGTGTATGGAAAAGCAGTTTTTTAAATAGTGTTTAAAGGTGCCAGAAGAAGGTCCCATAAAATTCGTCTTTACATGTAAGCTGTTACTAATTTATCAACGCCAGAGCAAATGTAGTGTTAAACGTGAGTGTGAACAAAGCATGGAAGAAACTGATAATTGCTGGGGATCAGCCACTCTTTGTGATCAAAATAAAGAGACAGATGGCTTTTGTTTGTTTGTTCTCTTTGCTCTACCTAACCTAACTCTTTACAGGAAAACTACCATGGACTAGGGTAGGGAGATATGATGGAATATAGCATGTGACCGTAGCATTGTAGAATAATAATAATACAATATATCAAATCTCATGTCATTGCTATAATATTATTGGTAAAATTAATGGAGAAAAGTAAGACAAGCGTCTTGCAGATATATTTACAATATGTTTTATCAATATAGTTTAACCGCTCTTTAACGTTAGCACTCCTCTGCTGATAAAAATATATTGCATTAGCTTTGTGGCTGATTTATCTACAATCACGTTTGTCAGCAGCGTCACCAGCACTCACCTATTGTTACCGTAACATTAAACACACTGCTGTGCGCCTGGAGAGGGCAGTGAAAATGGGAGGGTTAGTAAGTCTGGTGTGGTAAGAGGAGGCTATTTTTATTATTATTTCAGTCATCATTTTAACGTGACAAAAGACCAACTCACCGGGAACACTGAGTATGAGCTACCAGGAGCTACTCTCCGTAGCTCCGGTAGACTGCAATCAGCCGATGTTTTGTTCTGTGGTGCAGCTGTGTTGTTAACAGAGGAGCTGCAGAGTAGTGTTACTTTCTTCAGATGAAACTAAACGAAATATGTGTCAGCAACCTTTTTTTCCCCTGACTAAAATGAGACAAAAATGAGACGGCGACAGAGTCCTTAAACGTTGACTGCGGCTATATTAACATGGAATATTGCTGACAAAAAATGAAAACAGAGTGCCTAAACAAAGTGCAACGGGGAATTGAGCTCAGTTAATGTCTCCTTTTGCAATAAAAATGAGAATAAAGCTAACATTCAAATCATATCTCTATTTTGGTTTGAGCAGATTGACCAAAATGCTAATCAAAATTATACTAATGAGTTAAAAAAGACTAAAATGATGGTTAATGACTAAAACTAGACTAAAAATATCCAACGAAGGTTAAAGTCAAGAGCAACTGGACTTGGTTGAAAGATACTGGAAGACGTTTCGTCCCTCATCCAAGGAACTTCTTCAGTTCTAGACTAAAAATACTTTTGATTTTCTTTTGACTAAAATACCCAGACTTTTGGTCAACTAAAACTTGATTTAAAAAATAGTATGCAGTGGACTAAATGTGACAAAAACTATCAACGACATTTGACACAGCACTAAGACTAAATTTTAAAATGGCTGACAATATTAACACTATTGCAGAGCAGCCTATGGTTGGCAAACTATGCAACACTCATATCATGAGGGAAGGATCAGACTGTTTCTTTTTTAATGGTCCTATACCAGCTGTTATAAACGCCGATGTGGATATATCTGCAAGTAGCCTATATCAGCTGATAATATCTTCGAAACGGTAAATCAGACTGGCTCTACTTCTACCACGGAGAATGATACAGTTTGAGGCAGTGTAGTGTAAGAGCTTTGTTTTTTCACTGCATCACACCGAAGCTTGGGCATTAAAGCCTAATCAGTCACAGAGCAATCTGCGTATTTCACACTTCTTTGGTTACTGTCGATTTGAGTCATACAGCTGCCAGTCCAAGAGATGCAGAAAGCTGCTGCAATCAGGGATAAAAGTAAATAAATAAAAAACTTTAGTCAGTAATAGGAATATTACAAATTAAACCTTGTGAGTGTTAACTCAGTGTCAAGCTGAAGTTACCTCATTTACTTTCTAATTTAAATGGAATAGAACGTATTGATTTGATCTGAAGATCCAAATGTGTATGTTTCCATAAAATATAGGGACCACCAGCTGAATCTTCTTTGTAATGCATGCCTGTGCACGACATTTATATGAGCATTGTTGAGGTCACGCTTTACTGTTGTTGACATTCACTGATAAAGGTGCTGGCTGACTCAGACTCCTGATTCCCATCACCTGGATTGGCTGGGTGAATTTCTATTTTGGTAATCAGCTCAAGCACACAATCCAATTAGACTGAGGTTACTGTGCGACTCTCTGGATGGGGAGCTGACTTTTAACTGACCTGCAGAGAAAAGGATGCCCAATGCTGGACTCTACATTTTCAATTGAAGTTGTTTTTTCCTGCTTATATTTGTGCCAGAGTTGCTTTTTAACCTGCTAAAAAGTCACACTGGTTCCATTCTGAGTGACTTGTATACAAAAGGCATGTTAGATGGACTGTGTGTGTTTTATCTTGGCAAGTATGGACCGATCTTGTTCTTATGTGGTGCTAGACAGGTGCTTAAGTGTTTCCTTTTTAATAGGAAGTGATGGTTGAGTCTTACGGGAGATTTTGTACAGCTAAGAAAAACAATCCCATCACGTTCTCACAAAAGGTCCATCTTCATTGGAAAATGCTAATCCTCAGAAAGTAAACAGTGGTGTCTACTATAGAGTACTGGGTTGTTTAGGTATGGGTACGACTGCATTTAACATTTTTAATTTAATAATAATCTATTGGGTTCCCTTCAGATAATAATTCATTTAGTCCAAAGAGAAACAATTACAGACACAATATATCTTAAGTGTTTATTTTTTTATGACTGAATTCAACAAATCCAAACATTCTCAATGTAAAATAATACAAAATTGACAGAAATTAACAAACCATCTGTTTGCTTTCGCCATTTGGTTTGTTATTTTAGTTACATGTGGGGAGTAGACTCAACCCCAGTGCTCCTGGATATCCCTCACTATTCAACCAGTCAGCGCTTGTTTGAATACACAGAGCCACAGCTATGCAGGGCATGTACTTGAGATTCTGGAGGTGTTTTAAAATCTGCTCTGTGAGTTACAACAAACGACACTCCTCCCTGCATCTGCAAGACAATTTAAAGTCACTTTCTAAAAGCATCCTTCAGCCCTTAATGAGATTTGGAGCATTGGGAACAAAGATGAGACATTGATCATTGTGACCACATATGAAAAAAAAAAGGAATGCTTGTGACATTCATTGTTCTAAATTAAGGTATTTCTTTAAAACACTTTTAAAATGGAAGAAGACAGTGGTTCTCTCATTGAAGTAGCTATGTTTTAGTACTGTTTTCATCTTACCTCCAGTTATTATTGTGATAAAATCATGTACCGAGATTACTCTGGCCTAGATAATCATTCTGTGAAATTTTCATGTTGACACATGCCTAATTTGAGGGCATATCTCATTTATGCCTGAGCTGAGGAAGCTGTTTTTTTATCTGTGCATTTCAAACTATAATTACCTATTCTGCTTTCTGACATACAGGATTTGAAACATGTGTTATCCATCACATGCTGCTATTTTTGCTGTAGAAAATGGGTGATTGGTGAATTCTGCTTTTTAGAGAATTGCCTGCATTGTTTTTCTTTCGCTAAAAAGGGCACAGTGATGTTTAAGCATTTTTAAAAGGAAAAAAGAAATTATTTTTATCAAAATATTTCTTTTGCACCCCTTCTGGATCCACACTGCATATAGATGCGCTTCATACTCTGTGTCATGCACAGATGGTGTTTCTAACAGTCACATGTAGAAAACTCCCAGGTCTAATTTAGTTGTGTTCCACGGCCAATCGTCCAGAAATCGCCTTCACTCGTCTTTTCTGCACTTTCATTGCAGCTTATGTGGCCTCTGTGATAGATTGCTGAATGAAACTGGATCCGTGAAAAAAAGCACAGGCACTCTGGGAGTTGCACAGCCTGCATGCCTTTCGCTCAACGGGGCACTCGCTGGGACATTTCCTCAGTGGGGCTTTTTCAAAAGGGCTTGCGCTGCAGTTCCAGCTAAGGGCAGTACAGTAGGTCAACTGCCGATAGAGTTACAACCTCTCTTTTGTGGAGGTGTTGGACAAATTAGACCTCACAACTGTTTACCCAGTCAAACAGGGACAGCTGCATCTTTCCACCCTCCAAAAACCTGCCACTGACTGTTGTTCCTTTGGAGAGCCATCTGTGAGGAATATGCAGGCACGGTGATCAAATGATTGTTCAACACTTTTACCTCTGTCACTGCTGGGGGTGATATAAATGGCCCCTTAACTGAATCAACATGAGCTCTGTGCATTGTGGGATCCAGCTGCCATTTTGCCCTGTTGCTCTAATGAGAGCTGAGTAATGGTAGATAGTGCAAAATGACTGTGTTTCTGTCAGCCAGTGGCAACAATCCAGCTTTAAAGACTAAGTGTGCTGTAACTGTTAGATGCATTTGTTGTATTTTACATCCGTTAGACTTTATTTCTTGAGGAAGATAAAGCAGGGCTTTGTGAACAGAGTCTGGTATGCAGTGTTTATTACGGGGCAATGGGTGTATGGAATATTTCTCTGAGCTTTTCCATTATAGAGATATTAATTTGATTGTACTACCAACCGTAATGAAGCAGAAAATATGCTGATGTCCTCATACAATCTTTTTGGATGCTGTCATAGTTATTGGGGAAGCTTCAGGATTTGACTTGATAAGCCCATCAGGATGAGCCGTATTTACACAAGGCTAATAGTCTGAGAATGTGAAGCGAATATAATAATTTCAGAGTTTGTGCTTTAAAGGTTGTGCAGGTCTGCTGTTGGTAATTTTTGAAAGAATTTAAGCAAGTTGAGCTCGATATTTCAACAATTAAATGTAAAATGTGCATGTTCTTAATGTTTTTATCAGTTCTTCAGTTCACTTATTTAATTGTCTTTACTGTAAGAGAAATAGGTGAAAAAAAATCAATAATGATAATTATCGCAATATAATTTTCACAAATGTTCAATGTATTGTCAATAAATGTTGGATTTAATTAATATGAATCAAGAACAAATTAGCACCTACTTTTTCTATTAAGATATTTATTTTGTTGAGTAAAAGGGACTATCAACTGTTTGGCATCACGTGTTTAAAGAAAAGCTTAAAGAAAAGCTTAAAGAAAAGCTTAAAGAAAAGTTTAACCACACAATTAACCATCTGGTTTCTTCAATTTTCACTCAGGATAATGATTTAACATTTATGGTAATAATTAGCGATATTGAATGTAAGTATTAAATGTTTTTATCGTGATGCCATTTTTAGACATATTGCCCAGCCCTAGTTGAAATAGCAAATTATGGTGAGTTTAAAATGTGGTGACCTGAATATTGATAAATTTATCAGCAAAGGTCTGCAGGTCAAGCTAAAAAATATTTCAGATATCTTCTAGAAAATGTAGGATTCATTAATTGAGCAGCAAAACATAAAACTAATGTTAATAATTTTATTAGGAAGATCTTTCTAGGGCTCCACTGTGTACTTTTAAGCTGTATTTGTCAGTCAGGTCTCTGCAGCACAAAGAGAATCATCAGAAGTCATGTCTCTTTGAGGCACTATATTGATCTCATCACTCTCACCACCACTCAACAGTCTTCTGTGCTCAGGCTTTCTTATCCTTCACGTTCTTTATAGCAAGGGCAGATGAGAAGTACAGATGTGAGTGTCAATTATTTACCTACATGTAGTGAGCTCTCAGGGAATTGTAAGCGTAAGGCTTTCAGAAAATACTCTTTCTGGTAATGGTTCATCCTCATGTTCAATACAAGTTTATTTGGAGCTTCTCAGATGATGCAGATGAGTTAAATTAATCCGCTGGTCTGAAAGTACATCAGGTTCTTAATTTAAGAATTAGAAGCTGCACCAATACCTTTTCCATTACCAATAGGAATATCAAGTACCTCTAGTGGATGGGCTGTTTGTAACAGTCTTGAGTTCTACTACGAATACTTAATCATCTCACTGGTCTACAGTGTCAGCAATGTTTATTTGTACAGGAAGCTATTTAAAACATACATTTGTATCACTTATAACGTATGGTGCACAATAAGCTATGGCTTGATAAGTTCCACTGTGGGATTTATAGTAAGAATTCCCCAGTGTATAACTAAACATTAAAGGGGTAAAAGAAACCTCTTTTCACAGTCACTCACTCATGACAAACACACAAACAAGCATTTTTCCTGTTATTCTTTGCAATCAATCACTGTCACATTTTTTTACAAAGAAAGCTGTTGCAAACATGAAACGAAATGGAATTTATGTGCTGAAAGATATGACACATCTGTGTGACCTTTTTGGCTTTATCGTGCAACTAACTGATGTTTTCCCGAGGCATACACTGGTTCATTCATGCTTTTAAGCTCCTCCTGTTAATGCAAGATTACCATTGTGTTCTGGAGTTGAAAAGGCATGGCTCCATAAACCGTGTGGGAGGGTGTGAGGCCAGCTACTCCTTATTTATCAGCAGTGACACTATCAGCAGTGCCTTGTGAAAAGAGAGCCAGTCATTCAGAACAGTGGGGCCACCTTGGCTGTCAAAGCAGGATTTAAGCCACATTTCCCATGGTTGCCATGACAACAGTGGGAAGTGATTATGAAGAGAGGGTTTCGGAGCAGTGCTGTGACACCAGTGGGTATTACCATAGTGGTTTGTGCAGTGATCACCAGAGAATTACTGGCTCATGATCAAATGAGTTTTTTGTTGTGTAGCCAATGAAACGCTTTGTTCTGTGATGGCAGTAATATTATTTATATGTCAGAATTATTAAACTAATATAACTCTTTTCTCTTTTCTAGGGTATAATGTGGATAAATGGGACAGGAACGAGTAGACCGTGAGGATTCTCTAACCCTTGCCCCTGAGTCCCAACCGTCTGAGAGGGTGTCGGACCTCACTGAGGCAATCCTGGGCCGTTGGCACTAAAATGTCCCTAAGTGGTGGCACTGCAGGCGGGAAAGGTGTGGACTCTAATGCGGTGGACACTTATGATAGCGGGGATGAGTGGGATATCGGTGTTGGAAATCTGATTATTGACCTTGACGCTGACTTAGAGAAGGACAAACTTGAGATGTCTGGCACCAAGGACGGCATGGCGGCACCACCCAGTGCAGTGGCAGCGTTGCCTGACAACATCAGGTTTGTTAGTCCAGTGTCTGGCTCTCAAGGCAAGGAAAGCAAATCCAAATATAAGCGCAGTAAGAACTCTAAAGACAATAGTAGCAAAGCTTCAGCAGGAGATGGGGGCAAAAAAGAAACAACAGGACGGACTCAAGAGCCAACAGGCACAGCAGCAAGTGCAGGAGCTGCTGGCAACAATTCCACCTCTGGGAAGAACATGGAAAAGGGGGGCAAAGCTTCCAGAGGTGTTCTGAGTGGTAAAAAAGAGAAGGAAGGGGCTAGTGGGAAAAGTAAGAAGGACAAAACAGATGGAGCCCCAGTCTTGGCAATAGCTGCTACGGAGAAGGATGTTGTGTCTCAAGCCCAAGTTGCTTTGGGGAATAGTCGTAATACGTCTTTTGAGAACACACAATCAACAGACTTGGCAGAAGCCAATCAAATGGGGAATATTGCACTTGAACCTGTTGGGATAGTACCAGCATTGACCACAAAAACTGAACCAGAGGAGGTGGAAAATGGTAATAGTGAATGCAAGACATTGAAGAAGGTAAAAAATGAAAAGGTGAGTTCAGTTTACTCTCTTTTGATGCTGCATTGGTTTGTTTGCTGTTCTGTTATTGTTATTAAGGTATTGTTTTATTGGGCACATTGGCAGTTTTCAGCTGGCAGGCTTATGTTGTAACAAATTAATGTAAGTGAAGTTACTGTTGATCAACATAATAAGCATCCTTAAATATATTTGTACTTTTGTATCAAAAGTAAAGTCTTGGTAATTAGCCTCTTAAAACAAACGTAGCTACATGCAAACATTGTTATTATCTACGTAGAAAGTCAAACTCTAGCCAAAGCTGTACTAGCTAGCCTGCTAGCATATTTTTTAGGGGGTTTTTGTGAGTGCTGTAAAAGTTTATTGTGCCCTGGACTCCGTGTGTTGAACAAGCACAGTTGTTGAAATGTGTTAACAACAAATCTGTTATCTGTTCCAGAATCCAGCTACAATTAACAACTGTGTGGTTGCATGTGTCTGGGAATAGTATCTTTGAAACAATACAGCCTTTTATTACTTTTTAATTATGATGTTATGAATTAATACACTAGGACACAATAGGACCAAACACTGTAGGGCTTCTTGTGCTTTGTGGTAGCTTGTCACTTACAGCAGGCTTGGAGATGCAATGTAGTCCCTGAAGCTGCCTGACATGTGATGCATAAAAAGACCTACTGCTGTTCTCTCTTTTATTACCACACGGAGAATATAAGGGCACCCTTGACAATGAATATGATGCTGAGACCAGCCACAGGAAATGGCCCACGCAGTGGTGTTGTTTTTCCCCTTATTGACAGTGGATGCTTGATTCATTTTAAAAGGATGCATAAGTGCCTTCATGTGATACAAAAATGAATAAGAGCCAACATTAGTTGCAAACAACTGTGAAATGTACTGTACATGAGACAGTAAAACCAAGAACTACTATCAGACAAGAATATAATAGACATTGTCAGCCATATACATCACATTACGCCTGTGAAGTAAATATCACATCATGTTCCACTTTTTTTTTTATCACACAATTTCAACGCTGACATTATCTTACAAGAACAATATAAAGATTTGTGTAGCTATTCACCCACACTTATCTTATTCTCTCATAGAGTTGATCTATCACTGTGTCTATTGTATTCCTCATAGCAGCCTTTTCATGCTCTGGCAGTATAAAAGACAGCAGAGCAGGGAGGTGCTGAGGACTGTTTTTGTCTGTCATCGTGTTCCATTCTTAATCCCACAAGCCCCAGCAATGCCTGGTGGAGCAGTGTGTGGGGGAGGGAGCTGGTGCAAAGCACGCCTTCGTCGTTTTTCCTGCTGCTCTGAAAGTGGCATGGGGGGATGGGCTGTGAGGAAGCCTGTTTGATTCCTTAAATCCAGGACACCCAGTCATGAACACTAGCTGTAGAGTCTCCTTGGGCCGGCTGCTATGAAAGGAAATTTCATGAAAGTCTTTGTAATCATAATGTATTTAGGATGAAAAAGCTTTTGTGGGAGAACCACATGAATTGGTTGACAGCACTAAATAAAGAAGAGAGGTCACAACAGCTTTCAGATAGCTAGCTGGTTAAAGGTGTCCTTGAAAGCCTGATGGGGAAAAAAAGGATGTAATTATATTGCTGCACACATCAACTTTGGTTTGAAGAGGTGGTGTTAGGTTGGCAATCCTCTTTAATGGATTTGTTCAACGTGCATTTAAAAAGGGCATTTTACAAAAAACAAAAGGAAATATCTCCATATATAAACATTATGTGTCCTTTGGACGTTGTAAGTTCGCGATCCTCGACACAGAGAAGCTGGAAGCCGTTTTATCATGTAACGAGGAGGGGCGGCAGAGCAAAGCAAATAGTAAGGATGGATCCTAACTTAGTGTTGACATCAGTGAGGTTGATGAGTTTTTGGAACTGGTAAAAGACAGAGAAAAGAGAAAATGAGATGTGATGAATAGATGGTGGCATGTTTTAAGAACACCTCCCTTCATTGAAAGTTGCTCGCCAGAATCCGAAACCGGTTTTTGCCAAGCAAGTTTTCACATACAAGGAATGACTTGGTGTTGTGGTGCACAACAGTCAAAATATATACTCACTGGCCACTTTTATTAGGTACACCTTGCTGGTACTGGGTTAAATCCCCTTTTGCCTTTAGAACTGTTATATTCTTTGTGGCATACCTTCAACAAGGTGTTGGAAGCATTCCTTAGAGACTTTGTACCATATTGATTGATGCTACAGATTTGTCCGCTGCACATCCATTAAACGAATCTCCCATTCCCCCACATTCCAAAGTTGCTCTATTGGATTGAGATCTGGTGACTGTGGAGGCCAGTGGAGTACAGTGAACTCATCGTCATGTTCAAGAAACCAGTTTAAGATGATTTGAGCTTTATGACATGTTGCATTATCCTGATAGAAGTAGCCATCAGAAGATAGGTACACTGTGGTCATATGGACATGGTCAGCAACTGTACTCGGATAGGATGTCTTGTTTAAATGATGCTCAGTTGGTCTTCTGCTGCTTCAAGGTTGGATGTGTTGTGCGTTCAGAGATGGTATTCTTCATACCTTGGTTGCACAGAGTGTTTTTTTGAGTTACTGTTGCTTTTCTTTCATCTCGAACCAGTCTGCCCATTCTCCTCTGACATCAACAAGGCATTTTCGTCCCCGAATCTCTTTTCAATTTACTAAAAGGTTTCTTCAGCTTACAGTTGTGTGCGTTTCCACCGTGGTCTTAAGACTGCGCAGATTAGGCAAATTAACCAGCTGACATAGGCTGTAAGCCTATACGCCGTACAAAGCAATGCACAGGCATCATTATTTGTAACTTCTATCCATGAGCAAAATTTATAAATGAACATTAGACTTGATTGGAATATAACGAAAAACTATAGGCTATGCTTGACCATTAAAGCAGCCTTTTTGTATGGGAGTATAACGGAGAAACGTGATAAAGTTCATTACACATTTAATAACAAACTTGATAAAGCCATAAAGTTCTTAAAATAACTGCAGCACAGAGAAAGCAACACAAAAATAAAATTGCGACAGTTTGGAAGGTTATTACAATATTTCCAGCCGACCAGAGCTGCAGATATGCTGGCCAGACGTCTGTGTCCACTGGAGGAAGGGGTTTTTTAACAAGCTTTATTGCATGGTGTAATAAGCTGTTCTGCTTGTTTTGTAGAGGAGAAGACTTAGTTCCGCTGTGCGTCAAAACGTCCTGACTGATGAAAACTTAAAACAACAACTTTGGACCCAGTATTTAGCGTAGGCTACCTCCATCTGCTGTTAGCTGTAAACACACTGCTGCACGCTGGCTGCTATTTTTGAGCAATACATTTAACGCCGATCTCAGGCGGACATTGGCAAGACTTATGTGGATAACAAACTGGATAAAACCATCAAGTTACTCCAGCACAGAGAAAGCAACACAAAAATAATAATCGCGACAATTTGGAAGGTTATTAAAAACATTTCCAGCCAACAAGAGCTGCAGATCAGCTGGCCAGACTCAGATTTTAACGAGCTATTGCCTGCTGTAATCAGCTGGTCCACTTGTTTTGGAGTAGAGGAGACGGTCTTCGGCTCTGTGTAAAAACTTTTTGACTGATGATAACAACTTCAGATCCAGTATTTAACGTAACGTAACACACGCTGCATGTTGGCTGCTGGCTGCTATTTCCCAGCAATACGTTAAATGCCGACGTACAATCTCAGGCGGACTTCGGCGAGACTTGTGTGGCTATTTGACTGCTGATTGTGATTTACTGGTTTGCAAACAAGGTGGAAAAGAGAGGAGCAGTTGTAGAAAAACACCCGACATTCTCCAGTTAAAGCCAGTAGCCTCACTGCAAGGTGCAAACCCGTCTTCCCCATCCTGATGCCCGGTTAGAACTTCAGCAAGTTGTCTTGACCACGTGTACATAGCTAAATGCATTGAGTTGTTGCCATGTGGTTGGGTGTTTAGCTATTTGTGTTAAGAAGCAATTGAACGTGTATCTAATAAAGTGGCCAGTGAATGTACAACGTAGTGATACTGTTTAAAAATAAAAAAGCAATCACCAGGCACGTAATGCAAAAAAGTTCCTAAAGGCTAATATACTGAAATGACTCTGTTTTTAAATGTGTATTTGGCCCAGTGGTGTAAATCATAATAATACCAAGAGTAATTTCAGAGATTCTGTTACACTCTGTAAAATGTATGAGTCATTTACACCCATTTCTATTCTAATGATTGTGTATGCAAGAAAGTCTTTCTTGGACCCAAGCATGTCACACAACCTGACTGTGGCCACTACGCAAAAATCATAGCCAACCAGTGCAGCTTCTGCATGCTTGGGAAACCCCATTTTGAGTGACAAAAAAACTTGACAAGATTTAACGTTTCTTAAAATTTATATTGGTTACAATTAGCTAGCATAAATACTATATTTCATATGCCCTTTGAACTGAAACAACACTGTGTAACAGATATTCCCACTGGCAACAGTAAAAGGCTGCTACAAAAGACCGAAACTGAGTCTTGCAGGCATGTGGACTGACAGAATTGCATCAGTCTCATGCAGTCTTGTTCTGACTGTGACATCCCATCCTGAACTCCACCATAACATCATTCAGAAACAAAATCCCCATGCCTGGAATGAACATTTCACTTGAGCATTTCTTTTTTGTTTGTCACAGATGTACAATCCCATTTCTTCATCTCACACTAGCCACAGTAGCTTGCATTGAGTGCCCACAGGCTGGGACTTTTTGGCAGCCTGCACAAACTGTGAAATTGATACTGAATCTTACAGGGTGAAAATGGCTACTGACCTGACTCACAACTTCCCATCAGTGCCCTGTGGCAGGATCAGCGACTTCCACTTACTTACTTATGTGATGTTGTGCCTTTCTAGGGGTTGAAGTTAAAAGTGCTCTATATATTTAGTCTGTGTGGCTTGTGAAATTGATATTCAGAGAATTTAATCTTTACATTGATCTTTAATTTCTTACCTTGTCCCCAATGATGTGACAGAAATTGCATGTCCTATAGATCTTTGATTGCTGAAGACGAAGTGTGTGTGTACATTAAATAATACAACAAAACAGCATTATCTAAGAAGTAGATTTGGAAATCTGTCAGCCTCGTTACAACTTGGCTGTTCATTTAAAAGAACTAGCTGTCCCATGTTAAGTGTAATTCAAACATTAATCAGTGCGTGTCTTAACAGCAATCTTGTTCTTCATGCTAGAGGTGTAATAGCGTGGCTACATTGTCTGTTTCCTGACTCTCAGATGCTGAATAAATCATCTCTACTTCCTTCGTACAAGTGCTAACCAGTTTCGAGTGTGTCTCACTCTCCCACTTCTCATTATACAAATCTAGAGGAGTAAGGCATTCGTCAGCTGCCTCGATGTGCCGCTGGCCTTGATAAATGGAACAGCTCTCATGGAAAATTACATTGGCAATGTTACTTTGAAAAGGGGGGAGAGAAAGGAAAGGCTCCACTTGAATGAAAAAGCACAGCCACCGCTCTGCATTGCTGCTGATGTCCGGCTCTGGGAGTGGCGGGATCTCATCAGAGCTAGCTTGAGCTCTTTCTCTTTGCCTGTGCCTGACTGACTGTTGCTATTGTGTTACAGCTCATTCCTTTTAAGTAGTGCCAGGGCTTTTAAAGGCTCTGGAACAGAAGAGAGACTGTGACTTGGCTTATGAAGGGGAGTAAAGTACACCAAGAAGCTCACCACAAAGTGAGGCTGTTGGCTTACCTGTCCGTGTTCTAGTAAAGCTAATTCTGTAGAGATAAGCAGAGTTGAAGCTTTATTAACAGAAATAATTTAACAGCAGGATTAAAAAATATCAAATTCCTCTCAATTCAATTCAAAATGATCTCTATTCAATTTACTGATCACAGTTTTTAATCACAACCCTTTTGGAATCACATCGGAAACACAAAACACAATAGTTTTAGACAAATAACTAATTCCACTGAAGGTTTAGTGTTGAATTATCTCCCAGCACTACTTCACTGCTTATTTCTGCGTAGTTGCCTCTGCCTGTTTGAAGCATTCACCCTTGGGGAGTCCCTTACTGCTACATGAAGAAAACATTTGACGCTAATTGTTTTTCACGTCTGCCAGTAGCAGCTGCTGTCACAGTAATATCAACTGGTTTGAGCTTGTAGGTAAAACAAAAGATTACACACAATTTAAGCAAATAAAATTTAAGTAAGTTGTTTTTAATCACTGAATAGGTATTAGATTTTCAATTAAACATCCATGTCCCAGATAGGTCTTATATTTACTTTTATATAGATATAAATATCTAGCCTTTATCTAAATTAGGGCTGGACAATAAAACAATAACAATAATTATCTCAAAATATATATATTTTTTAAAATAACACCACAAATGTTCAATAAATATTCAATAAATGTTAAATGTTCACTTGAATCATACACAACTTAATTTTTATATTAATTATGTTGAGAAAAAAATAATTTAAAAAAAGCTTGTTCTTAATTTTACTCCTGCATATTTGTTGACAAAGATTTTATCATAATTGTTTTGAATTTTCTACCTCATATTTGTGAAGTGATCCACTGTTTAGCTTTAAGTGTCATGTTCTGACCATAACATGACACTTCTACTTTTACTCAGGAGTAAAAATCAGCCATTAAACTCGAAAGAAATAAAGATTTTATACGAAGTATGCGATGTTTATCTATCGAAAGATATTAAACTTTTTAGCGTGATAACATTTTTGGCCATATCGTCCAGTGCTAATATAAAATATATCTTAGGCCTGTTACAACTACTTTTGTTGGATGTTATATTATCCCAAAAGTAATTGCAGTAAACGATTTAGAGCAACTGAATTTTTTATTCTTAAGAATATTCAAACAAAATAAGAAATATCCTAATAAATAAAAACAATAAAAATTCCCCACAGGGAGCAATTCAGAGGCCAAGCGTTTGCTTTCCTGATTCTGACTTGTTCAGACTTGCCTTTGCTTTTTGTGCTTCTTTCTTCTTTTATTAGAGGAAAACAATCAGTGACAATAATGATACAAATATACCGGTATAAAATATTTCCAGTTTTTGCCTTTCTTACATTTTGTACGTTGCTGGAACTTCAAAGACCCGTAAGTCCATCACTAAGACCCCATCCACACTGGCGTTTTCAAATTAAAACGGAGACCTTTTGCTACATTTGCACCTCCCATCCAGGCTAAAACAACGAAAACGAAGACCTAAAACGGAGAAGTTTGGAAACGCTGCCGACCCCGTTTTGAGTTTCAAAACTCCGGAGGGCGTTTTAGTGAAGACTGGCCAAAACGGAGGACTTTAGAAAAGATGACGCAGCCACTCACGCTCGGCTCTCTGATTGGGTCTTGCAAAGCAGAAACAAGATGCTACTGACCGGGTTTTTGACATCGTATTTTTATTAAAATATTATGTACGGTGCAAATAACACTTATTTCCCTACACTTGTACTGTGCATGTTTACTTTGCATCGACTCCCAGTCTGTTTTCCACTGCCACACTCCCATGTTACATTCATTAAGAGTCCCAGCTCCTTATTGGTGCATACATTAAAAAATGGTCTGATGCTTCGTCTATATTTTTTTTATTCTTTTGCCAAATCTTCTGTAACTACGGAATAGAGCATCTGCTTCATCTGCTCCCTGAACGGGCCCTAGCTGTTTTCAAACGTTTTAATGTAGACGGAGATCAACTCCAAAACGCAGCTAAATCGCTGGTGTGGATGGAGATCGTATTCGTTTTAATTCTCTGTTTGTAAACTAAAACGGAGTAATGTGGATGGGGCCTAATAGGCTTTTGTTGGTGTCTGTGTGGGGCATAGTCCAGTATTTCTGCACCTGTGCTTCACTCAGTAGATGTTCAGATTCACATTGCTGTGCAGATTAGTCTTAACCTTTAACCTAGAAATCCATAATAGGGAATACTTTTAGCATAAGCCACAATGATACCAGATTCTTTAGCCCACACAGCAGACCACAGATTCAGATATTTATAAGAAGAATGCCGTGGCCGACAAAGTTTAGTCTTGTTGCTCAGGAAATCCTTGTTGAGGGGCACCACAGACTTGTTGCTTGGAAATATTTAATACTGGAACCAGGCCTTTCCAGCCGTAAACACTGCCTGTAGCCACCTTGACCTCAGTGGATGTTTAGCTTGATTTGTGTCCCATCTCTCTGTTTCCTGAAGGCTTTTGGGATTTGTTTTCACTTTTTGATACTGAGTATAAAGAAAGCTTGCTTTTACTGCAAGTGAAACCTGGAATAATGAAAACTTAGAGTTGTGGTTGGAATGAGTGCAACTGGTCTTAGTAGTGAGAGGATCACATTCTGCAATGAGAGCCTTACTGGCAATTTAGCCCTTTTCATGTTTTCAGTTTTTCCCCTTGAAATTCTCACAACCCATTCAGTTGTGTGATCACTTACTGTTGCATTGTTGTATTGACCTGGGGGCATGTATTACATCTATATAGTTGATTCACATTCTTGTTAAAAATGGTCTATCTTGTAACAATGTTTTCCATAAAATACATTAATTAAAGGTTTTAATCAACACAATAGTGTTTTTAAATCACACCTGGCAATTTCCCTGATGCTAATCAAGGTGCATATAAACCTTGAGACTTCATGCTGGGAGTGTGAGTGCCATATTGTTGCGCCTTTTAATAGAATATTTCGAGTATTAACACTCTGTGACTCCCACTTTCAAGTATTTTGCTTTCATTAGGTTTTCATGGTCATTATTTAAAACCCAGCTCTTTTGTATTTTGTAGCATAATATGTGTTTTACCAGTGCCATTGTTTTTGCTTCTTTGTGCTGTTTTTATAGAGCTTGATATCTGAGTAATTTTTGATGGTTGTTATCAGTTTAGATCTGTGTGTAGAGAGATTAAAGGTCTTTGACTTCAATTTTCACAATCAAAAATACATGAGCTTCAGAATATATTGTGGGGAAAATTGGGGTCTGTAAAAGCTTCTGGCATTCAACCCCTTAAAAGTTGGTAGTAGTTTATTTTAACATAAGTATCATTTCAAACTTCATTTTACCTTCTGTTTTAAACAAGAACAACATAATGTGACACATTAAGAATGTATGTGATGGTTTTCCACAGGGACACAAACCATGTTGGGCTACTTTTGCAAAAAGCAATCACAGATCTGTCAAACAAAGCCCTTGTCATGCTTTGTCTTTTCCTCGCCATCTTTCTCTCTCCTAAGCTTTCCACGAGGTGTGTTGCTGTGTCTGGATCAGCTTGCTATGAGGGAGGCATGCGTGGGGGGAAGGGAGCAAAGGCTTGTACAACTAATTCAGCTCATGAAAGACTTATGCAGCAAGAGCAGCTGTCTTCCATTGTCAGCCTGCACATTTCCAGTGTGCCTCATTTCGCCTCTCAATGCGTGAGTAGCAAGAGAGCCAGGGAGGGGAGAACAGAGAGGAAACAAACCAGAAGAAGGAAAAAAACAAGCGAGGGAAAGAGAGAGCCAAATATTAAGACTTTCATTGCACTAACTCCAACGTAGGCCTAGTTTTGTTTTTTTCTATTTAAAACTGTAGTGGTTATGTGGTTGGACCATGGTCTAATAATAAACCATGAGCCTATTCAGTGTGCAGTATGCAGATAGATAAAAAGAGCTCTGCCGTGCTGAGAGGGGAGAGAGAGGGCATATGAGGAGTAAGACGAGGTTGAGGGGGGTGGGGGTGTAGAGAACTGCCTGAGATTAGGAGAGGAGGGAGGGAGGGTTGAACAGTGTTATGAATGGATAGAGTCTTTAACCCCCCAACACACTGAATAGTTTGTCACAGGCTGCTGCGGCTGTATGTGGAATGAGAGGAGCTGGCTGAGAGCTCTTGGATTCCTGAATCCTTGAGGCATGTGGTCTGATTAGCAGAACAAAACCCACACAGTGGGGAGGAGCAGACGTGGCTTTTTCCCCCCTCAAATGGAATTTTTTACCAGCAAGGGAAGAGGTGGTTTAAAGTTTGTACTTGCTACGGTTGTAAAAGAGTTTGCCGTCTACGTTTGGGGATTTCTCTGCGTTTCTGAGGCTTTCTTTTGCATGATCTCTATTATAATGAATTTCCCTCCTCTTAATTTGCTTGTGGTAGTTTGATCCTTAAATTTGAATGTTTTCTGGTGCAAATATTAAAATAATTATCAATATTTAGACAAGTTCGACCATGAAACAGTTAATGAGAAAGTGTTTGTAGTACATGAGCCTAACTACTTGTGAAAGGTTTTTAGTTTTACAAAGAGGAAGTTAACAGCAAGGCAGTGTTTGAGCAAGAGTGATTAAAGAGAGGATTAGGTGTCTTGCCCTCCCCTCTAATACTTTGCTAAAGCTGTGTTTCCACAGAATAGTCCAGTTCAGTGTGTTTCACATTAAATCGGTTATTTTAGCGTTTTCATTGGCAAAAGTTGTGGATGGCACCAATAGAAAAATTATTTCAGTCACGTTTTTTTGTTACCCCTCTGAGGTACTAGGGATCGACCGATATGTTTTTTTTCGGGCCGATCTCTATACCAATTTTTGTAAGCAATTTAGACCGATAACGAATATTTGGAACAGATCAATTTTGGTGTCAAAGTTTAGAATAACACTAACTCTAACGCAAAACTTTGTTAAAAATAACTAGATTAAATTAAGTTAATTATGTTTAATCTTTATAAATATTAAATTAAATATAGATCCATCCTAGAGATGGATTTGTGTAACTATGAGTGATAAATTATCAGAAACTTTTTCTTTAACTGCTGCCATTTATATTGTATTTATTTGATATTGTTATTTTATTATGATATATGATTTTATTGATACTATTTATTGGTTTTGTTCTTTATCTATACTCATTGTTTTTTCTTTACTAAATAATTGCCTTTTCAAAATATGTTAATTAAAAAACAATAAATTCAGAAAAGTAATCAAAATTAATATTTTATTATAACTTCTAACTCTTTTCAAAGCAGCAATGAAAGTAAAGTTTACAGCAGCAAAGTCAGTATATAAAATCAATATCTCAATGGAAACTAATGGAACATGTAAAATAAACTATATTCCTGACATCAAAATACTGGGTAAAGTTTAGAATAAAGAGCACAGACAGTCCCTGTCAGTCCTTCCACCACCATCTCTTCCTCCTCATCCTCCTTCTTCTCCTCCTCATCCTCCTCCTCTTCCTCTTCCTCCTCCTCCTCCCACTGCTGCTGCTGGTAGAGAGGAGCTGGTTTGTCTAAACAAGCAGCTGAGTTTGCAAGGAGTTGCTAAAATTTAAGGGACGTAGCATGTAAGCTAAACAGGCTACAGACAGAGATTTTTTTTAAGCTTGTTTATAACAAACTAGCTACTAGCCGATTTAGAACATTTGCTTGTAAAACCAAAACACAGCTGCGGTGGATGAGACAGAGCAGATTAAAATATCGGTCTATACACGTTCCTGCTCATTGTATTGGTGCAGTCCCAGCCTTTTACTAGTATTTTTTTTTTGTTTTGCTGCTTACTTAAGCTGCGTTTCAGAACTAGGAACCTTTGGAGGAACTAACTGCGTATCTACCGAAGGGAATAGGGTCTAAATTTAGTTCTAGGTTCTTTATTGTACCCCCAAAAAAGTCTCTGCTCGGTGGGGGGTAGTACTGTCTTTAAGCAAGTGTGTCGGCTGTTCTACTGCTCCTTTCTTTTCCACTGTTGTTTGCAAACCAATAAATCACAATCAACAGTCAAATACCACACATCTCGCCCATGTCCCCCTGATGTCGGCATTAAATGTACTGGTCCGAAATATCATCTAGTACTGTGGGCAGGACATTGCTCGAGCTCACAGTGGTGACTGCAGACAAAAAGAGGCGGTTGCATCAGAGCCAAAGGGGCGCATTTTTAAATTCAATTATTATAACGGCTATTTGTTTTTAAAATGACAGATGCAGATTATTGGAAAAATGCTGAATATCGGCCATGATAATCCTCCAGGCCGATTATTGGTCGACCCTATCAGGTACCTAGCACACTGACCCGGGACTTGAACAAAATTAAAATAACTGCAGTCCAATGGTTTGTCAACAGATTAGTCATTTCTTGTGTGACTAAGGACTCAATGCACAAATGCAGCATTTTTAAATATCCCATTGATTGCAACAGAGATACACCACGCAAATTCTTTTTGATTTAATTCTGAAAATGTTGCTGTGCCACTCCATTCTGTGGACAGTCATTGAAGTGCAAATGTTCCTCCATCACGTTAGATATGTCACGCTAGGGCTGGGCAATACGGCCAAAAATGTTATCACGATAAAAGAATTTCATACCATTCGATATCGATAATGACATAAAGACAAAGATGGTGTGTTTTGCTTATTTGTACCGTAAGATAGGTATCAAGTGGAAAAATGCCTACTTTACTAGTGTTTGGATGTGGTAGGAAATAAATGATGATATCACGCCTGAAAGACAACATTGTGTTTCTGCAAACAACAGCATCTTTAAATATGCTAATATGCACATAGGACTGGGTGGTGTACTGACATTATCTGAGGTATACTGTTATAAACTATCCAACAACACAGTGCCTTTAAACTAAAAACTTTAAATAACTTTACTTTGGCGGGCCACTCAGATATATCTGGTGACACATTGTAGTATTTTTCAGAGAAGCACGATTACGTTACAAGTCGCAACACGGGGGATATTTTACACCCGCTGACCAGGTATTACCAGGTGTTAGCTACCACGTTTGTTTTGTTGTTCCAACAACTTTATACAACGTAGACTACCACTGATAGAGAAAGTCACCGGAGCAGAAATACAGGAAGAGAGATGGAAAAGAAGTGGGTGATGCATCTATCAGGATTCAGCCTGAAAGGACTTTTGGTCCATATCATCCAGCCCTAAATCCACACATGTAATTCAACATTTTCTTTTTTTGTGCATTGATGGCCAGCAACAGTTTGATTGGGACGTTTTCTGACAAAACTGCTACTGGGCCATTACTAACAGCCTGCTGCCGCTCATCTAGGCAGAACGGGAAGACATACTCGGTCCACAATGTGATTTTTTTCGCATACCAAACGACATTTGGAAAGATACTTTGAACAATACAGCATGCTTAAGCTTGTTGTATAGACTAGTTAGATTCTCAACTCAGTTCTGCACACCAGCTCTCACTGTGTGATTATCTATAATTGGCCTAAAAATATCACTTGGATGGTTGTATAGCCTTTGGGAAAACAAGTATACGCATTTGTGTGTGGCTTGTTGAAGGACTGTGTGGGGACTGTGTTTCAGTTTTGGTTCCCTGCAGTTTCATTGGAGGTTCTCCTTTGAGATACTGGACAAACTCTGGTGAAGGAGAATTTAGGATGTATTTTTCCTGAGAAACCTACATTTGGACTACAGAGCCATTCATTATTAAGTGAATAAAGCAGTAATGACACAAGGGTTTTCTATGGTTTTGCAAACCTTATTATTTTTAACTTCATTAAAATAAGCAGACGTTTCTTGTTACTGCGGTGTAATAAAATCGTGTGCCACAAGAATGTTTATCTTCTGATATATATGATATATTTGTCATTACTGTCACAGTCTTTTTAGTGTCAACTCGTGTTACACACAGCTAGGCTTCTTGTCATTTTACTCAGAGTTAAACCCTCTCAGAAGTAGACAACTGAGCAAACGCACATAATGGCTAATCCATTTTCTTATCTGTCAGATGGTGTTGTTTGTGGGTGTTTGCTTGTTGTTTTCTGGCTGAGGAGGTTCTCCGGGCTTATCCGTCTCATTACATTTTGCTGGATGTCAAAAGAATGACTGCCAAAAATAGAGCACCAGTCCACATTTCAGCACGAGAAATTGGAGAAGCAAGTTAGATCATGCGCTCGGTCTTGCCTAAGAGCCAAACTAAGAGGTCAGCCTCGAGAGCAAACCTTTTTATACGAGCTTTTCTCTAATCCAGTGACTACCGTGCCCATTTTCAGCATAATTGAATATCATCTGTTTAAATATAAATAACTCTTGTATATTTAAAATACTTTAACAACATAGAGGTCTTTGGCTTTATTTTGTGAGAAGTGTGCATTTGAGATTTGGTGGGTTGTGTCTGTGCATGAGAGTGTGCATGCATGCTTCGAAGCTTGGAAGTACAGATCTGAGATGAAAGGATTTTCTTTCCCATTCTAATCCACACAGACAGCTAGGCCCTTGTGATTATTCCCGCCCCCTTCTCTCCACTCATCTCTTTCAATGCAGGGCCTTTCTAATTCACCCTAAAAAGGGTTTCAAAAGGGGATTATACTGCTGATAGAAATTAAAGGGAGAACACGTTCGTCCTTTGGGACCAATGTCAAACATTCATGAGTCGATAGATGCATTCACAATATAGGACTGAATTTGACATTGGTTTTCATTTCGTAGGGCTTCCCCCCCCATACCAAACTTCTGACATAATGGTTAATTAATTATATTTTTGAGAGGTTATTAATGTAAATGTTTACTACTTAATTTAAGGCTCCCCCTTTAAATATATATACCTATAAAACTGTTTCTCTCAAGTAGATGTTCTATTATTCAGATTATGCAAATTGCAATATTTTAACAAAGAAATGTCATCATTGGTATAATACTTCAAGGGTCTTTTTTATTGATGTCATGTAAGATTGTTATTAAAGTTGACAATAATGGGGAGAAATTGTTCCAGTCAAATTAAAAATAATTTTAAATTACCATAAATTAGGATGTCATTAGAGTGTAAAAGAAAGATATTGCCTATTCTTCATTAATGTGAGGGGGGAAAAATATACGGAAAGTGCTTTATTCAAGGCTTATTCCTTTTGTTCAGTAATATTTACCTTAGATTTACTTATTCGGGAATCACAATTCTCATGAGAGCGTTTTACAGAAGCCGTTCATGTTAAACATGAAAGAGGGTGTTTGTTTGACAATGAGGTAAAGTGTCGTGTGGCTCACTGACCCGGGCATGAGTCCAACAAATGAACGCTTCATCGGCACTGAATCCCTTAAATCCTCACCCCAATCTAATGCTCTTCAAGAGAAATAAATAGATACATAAATTAGGACAAATAAGCGGAGGAGAAGCAAAATTTTTGTCCGAATATAAAACCCCAAGACAAGATGTCTCGGCAACATTGCTCTTGTGTTCATGAGGTGCGATGCACCTTAGAATAGCTTAAAACTGCAGTGTTTTCCCAGTTTAATGTGAGCTTTAGATTAATATTTTTGGGTGTTAGTCGGGGGGGTTGGGGGTGCTCCCCCAAGAAATTTTTCCAATGAAAAATATGTAATTTCACATCATATTGGGCCATTATTTTCAGCTAGAGTAGATAATAAATAAACAACGTTTATCTGTAGGCATTAATATAAAAAATAGGCGGCATGAGAAACCTCCTCCATTCTGAGGTGCATTTTATTTACACATTAAAATCCAAAAAAAATTCTCCTCATTAGCTTGAAAGGACTAGTTTGCATCACTAATTAGCTTTACTAACCTCAGCTCCTCCAGTCACCTCAGTCCCACTTTTTCAGACTGAAAACTGAAAAATAATTGAAGCAGTCTGTACAGGACAGAGCTGCAGGCTACGTCAGTGTAGTCTCAGTTTGTACCTGATGTTCTCAGCATTGGAAAAGTAGGCAGTAATAAAATACAGCTTCCAGTTACTTTCTAGAAATTGAGCAAATGTTCATTTACATAGCAGCTATGTAGCTGCTTTTCTTGGTCTCGAGAAGCTAACACACTGTAACAGACATCGTACATTTACTGCCAGAATATTTTCCTCCGAAAATGAAAACGCTTCGTCCTCACTTTCTGCCGCTCGGACAATCAAAGACTCGCTACACAGTTACACTGCTCTTATAACACCATCTGTCACGTATGTTCTGTTTAGAACGAGGAGAGGAAGCGAGCCGAGCATTGAGTGCTGCCGTGCTCGCACAGTGTGTGAATGAAAACATTTGTGGTGCATAGTTTAATGATCGTGGGAAATTTTAAGAGTGGCGGTCGTGATTCAGCAGCAGCGAACCGCCGCTCCTGAATGCATGCAGCGGAAACACTGTATACATGAAGTGAACAAACACTGCTGGATGGTGCTGGTCTGCTGCTCTATCTGTAGTTTAGCTTTGCTGCCAAGTCCTTTCAAACTCGATGACATGGAACTATTTGACTTTGGCATCAAGGAGTCCGTCACTGTTTACATGAGATTTTAAATTTATGCAGTTGGCGGAGGCTCTTTGACCAAGGCCAGACTTGGCCCATGAATAGTGGGAGTATTAAAATAACAATATATAAAGAGTTATGATGAAGTTATTATCAGCCGAACGACCATATTAACCAGCTCTACACTGCAGATGACTCAGTTAAACGTTAACTTCAAAGTGCATATTGAGTTTGGGAAATAAAAGAGTGTGTGAAATTTTCTGAACTATTTTATGGACTAAATGTTAAAATATATTTGAATTGACAACTTGTACCTGTTACATTTTCAGCAGCCTCACACTTTTATTCCTTCTCTTTGTCTAGGAAATAACTTCTTCTTAATACTGCAGACTCTCATTCCAGGTGTTTGATAAATCAGTTTTATAGATTATGTGTATATGTACTGTATTATATAAGTTAAATGATTATATTTGTTTGTGTGTGTATGATTTACTACATTTAAAAGCCTTAAATGTCATAAGTGTAGGGATGCCCTCTGCTTATACCTACTACAACCTGCTGCCAAAAATTGGTTGTGTGCCAGTGACTTCTATAGTCTCCAGTGTGTAGAGGTTTGATTTTCTCATGCTGTTTCCTTTCCTTAAACAAGTGTACCACATGCATCAAAGTCACCCCTGCCACAGCAGTCCTCTTATGAATGCTGATATGCTCAATGGAGACTGCATCAGTGTCCTTGAATACAGAAGCGTGGCATTATCTGTTGTAGGCAGAGAAAGAGTCCCCTGCCAAAGCAGTGTTCATCCTTTCTTGCTGTGTTTTCCTCTCATCCCTGTTTCGGACCCATTTGGTCTGCAGTCTTGTCAGTGTTTTCTTTCATTTATTGCAGTTACGGGTAAGGCTGTGATGTGGGTAGTATGAATATGTGCACATTTCTAGTAGATTATTTTATAATTTGTACATTACTGTTTACCTATCAATCGTTGAGTTGAAGGGTAAAGTGAAGGACTGTGTGGTGTAAATTTAGTCTTCTGTCTATGTCCATAACCTGTCCAAAATTTCTGACCATGAAAACTGTACAAGCGGATGGCACGCACTTACAAACATGAACACCCTCTAACTGCACCTTTGGATATCCATGTTTTGGAGTGTAAATAAATCAAGTAGACAGGCGTGTGTTTAGCTGGATTAATGTTTTTGTTTCAAAGTACTTCATTGGTGCATAGATGGGCTGAGGGCTTGATGGCTCAGCATGCTAGGAATGGATATTATTTCCCTACAACTTGATATGCAGGGCAAGCTTCCTGAATTAGTGGTCCATGTAGTTGTTTTGCTGAGACAACTTCACCCCCCACCCAAAGAATGTACAATTACCCAAGTATGTACTGTTTATCCCATGGTAGTTAATAGTCCTGAGTGCATTTCTACCCCTACAGCCTACTATTTCCAGATATACCAAAAGGACTTTAGGGTGTTTGTGTAGAGCCAAGAGGAGAGGCTGTGTGAGTGGATCAATAAAGGTGAAGTTAATATGGAAATTAGCTCCTCTTTGTAGTGGAGGCTGGGGAGTTGTTTAGTCCTTGGCGACGAGCTGAGCTCGCACATTCAATTATGTTGCGTAAGTGGGGCCTCTCTGTCCATCTGGAAAACTAAATTCTATTTAACCATATCCATTAGGTTTATGTATCCCTTGAAGAGTGAGATATTTTGCTGTCAAATCCATTAAAGTCATATGTCACACTTATTATAGTATTTCTATTGTTAATAATACAGCTGAGGATATTACTCTAAAGGTCACGGCAATTTGGTTATTGCTGAATAATGGGACTTTTAATATACCTAAAAATTATGATGCAAGAATTCACAGGCTTTGTTTCTGTGCTGCATGACCTTTATACTATACTTCTCCTTCATTATGATCTGGGGTTTTGTCCTGATCTAGTTCAGATGAAAGTCAAACCTGTTACCTCCATGTATCCACTTGATTTTTGCAGACTATATTCATATACTGTACATTGAGTTAGAGGTTGGCTGCAGAGCTTGTTCTTTGCAGAAGTCAAGAGTAAGCATGAAATAAACATCAGTAAGCTGTCAACTGAGATTTTTGGAGCATTTCTAATATATAATGTTAGTTTAATTATTCATTATGATAATCTCAATTCTAGAAATAGAATAGGTATTAATTATTAATCTCCAAAGAAGCTGGGACTATAAGTGTACTTATTAATAAGTGTGTGGAACTAATGTTGAAAATAAAGTAAAGATATTAACTCATTCTTAATTACCATTTAGGAAAGTATAACTGTTATATATAGAAATTTGAAAAAAAAAGCATAAGTTACACTATCTTTAAGACATTTATCTTTAACTAACAGTACATAATAATTCTGACCCCTGGTTCCCTTAAGACTGTCAGTTTGACAGTAAGTCCTTAGGATAAATAAAGACGGAGGTATCATTTGTGTTTATGGATAGCAGCTGCAGGCGGGGAGGAGGGAGGACTACAATGACTGTTTATTTTTATCAGGGCATTAGCAGATTAGGCACTCAAACTAACAAGGTCATCAAACTCTGATGGCTGAGAGCAGCAGACCTCTGCTAAGCGGCTGGCAGAGAGAGGGGAGATTTGGTCTGTTATAGTGGGCTTCACCGCAGTCTGACTTATTAGTGCTTTTAATGAGCTGAAGGGCACAGAGATATAATTTGTTTAGAGACTCCCTACCACCGACTGCAGTGTGGTGATGGCTTACTTTATTGTGCTGCTGACACGTCGCCACACGTCCTTTTGATTAAGCAAGTGTCTTAACATTTGAGGGCTCAGTCTCCTTTTGTTGTTATGTCAAAGTGCATTTACTGAGTAGTTTAAAACAGCTTTTACATTGATTTGATACTTGCTATAGCAGACTTATTTCCAGGTTGACCTGTTTTGGCATGACTTTCACTCCAGAAAAGGCTCCTCAAATAATACCCTGGATTATACTCAAGTCACTTCCAGACTATAATTAGCAAAACAAGTCATAGATGTGCTGCATCGATCAGAAAATAAACTGCGGTGTAACTTACTCTGCTACGCTCTTCTAGTGACCTACCTTTTTAACTATTTTTCCTTCTCACCAGTGAGAGTGTTGATATGTCATGTGGTGCGAGCTAAAGTGTTCATTGCCCCAAGGTGTATTAAGGTATAAAAGTCTATAGGGCTTTGAGATTGTAGTGCAGGAACTACTGGCACTCAGTAATAGTGCACATCACCGTCCATTAAGATAGACATGGTTCAATAGGAGCTCTGTGAGACAGCCGGCAGTAGAGGTCGATCAGAGTAGCAAGCCCTAGTTAAAGTAGCAGCATGAGGGACAGCGCAGTGAGTGCAGCTCAAGCACTATCTGCTGAATAGAGCGCAGTGCACTCCTCCACATGTACAGACACATGTTTGTACTCCTACAGCCTTGGCCTTAACCTCTGCACCTTTTTATCAACTGTTTCTCTATCTGAACAGCTGAAACCTCTGCTGCATTTTATCTATTTTGACATGCCTAAAATGGATTTTGGAAGCTAATCAAGGGATTCTCAGTTGTCTTACTGTAATGTAGGTATATTTAGCATTTTATTAGTGTTTAGTTATTTACAGTTCGACATATTGCCAAGTTAATATGCTACACTGCAGTAATTTTGATGTTGCACTTCCCACAATCTAGCACCCACATTGAAAGTGAAAATGTTGTGCTAAGTATAATATTTAGTGTGTTCTGCTTATTTGTGTCAGTCCAAGTAACAAAACAATATATTAATTTGGTATAATTCAGATTTTAAAAAAGTGTGTTTATTGATGTGTGGCTTAGGATCATTTTTCTAATGTTCGGAGGAATCACCACCCACCGAAAAGCGTCAACAAAGGGGAGACTAACAGAGAACATCTATAAATAGTTTGAGGTTTGGGTCTCTGGGGAAATCTCACAGCCTGAATAACAACTTGTTTTCCTTGTATAATATATGGCACTAGTAAAATGTCTTTTGTTGCTTAGCTGATAAGGTTTCTGGAGAGTATGTCTAGGAGCCTTTGTTTTTGCTCTGTTGCTTTAGGGTTTTGAATCTATGAAACTAGGTACCTGAAACTGGAGGTCGCAGCTGTCAACATTGTGGGGAACCGTAAACATTAAGCACACTACACAGGGAGTGAGATTTCTTTCCAGCCTGCTCTCAAAGCCTTGGCCAAAGCCTAAGACTTGTAGGAGTGAGTCATTGGTATTTGGGTGGGAATCTTAGGTGGCTGAGTTGCTGATGACAGCCTCTCAGTTTGTTGTCAGGTTTCCTTGTGCTGTGAGATAAGATTTATGACTATGGAGAGGGCTGGTGAGAGAGAAATCCTCGTAGGCTCAGCTTAGTTTATCTGGATTTCTGTTTCCAGCACATCCTCTCGCTCTGTCGGACGCAAGTGGGTGACCTTGGCTGGAATGTGGCTTATTGTTGTGATAGATACTGTTGTTGT